>JAWNNP010003271.1:0-23663 GCA_035044805.1 Leucophenga maculata
CAAACAAACACAAAAAATATATAAACGCACCGATGCAAAAACAATCAAAGGCGCAACGGTGCTTTTATGTATATATATGTATTTTATTAAAATATATTTATTGTTGTAATTTTAAAAACTGCAGCATGCGCTCATGCAGCTGCTTCTTCTTCTCTTTTTTCTTGTTTGTTTTGATCGTCTCAATCAAAACCGTTTTATAGTGCAATGGAATTGCATAAAACTTTTTGAGTGCGCCAAAGAAAAGGCGAAGAATATTTGTACAACAAAAATAATGCACAAAAACACTCAAATGCCAACCGAATACTTGCGGAACTGGCAAATCAAAAAATGCAAACGCACGCAGGGGGTTTAAAAAATCAAACAAAAATGTTATACGCACCTGATGTACATATGTACTACACAAAAGTAGGGTACAATTATTTATTAAAAAAAAAACGCTCTGTCTGCGTTATCCGGCTCGAAGGACCAAAATGTTCGCTGTGCCGCTCGTAGGCTTTGGAACACCCAATAAATAAAATTGTAGTTGCTGGCGCAGACAGGTGGGGGTTTGTATATTAAAATAAATAATTGTAGCGCGCTCGCTTTTATTGAATACAACACCAGTGTATAATAAAACGGGGTATAAACAACTTGGCGCAAAATTCAAAAATCGAATATTAACAGCACAAAGTGGTAGCGTACGCGTTTGCAGTAGTTTGATAACTAACTAACTCCTCTCTCCTCTCAGAGTTAGTTATCGAGTAGATGAACAAGACGAATAGCAAGTTAGCGCGGTGTGGTAAATAACGTTACACACCACAAATTCAAATTTGGCGCTAACAGGGGTAATGCCTCCATCCATGGATAATAAAGATGAAAAACAGCTTTCGTCTGACGTTGTATATCTCTATCGAATAGCCAAAGCTGTTTTGGAAGGTTTGTGTCCAGAAAATCTTGCCAACATGAAACCGGGACAAATTGATCATTCTCGTTGGTTAATAAAAGCCAGTAGACGTTTGCGTCTTTATGTCGCAAGTAGTTTATCTTCGACAAATTTAAAAAGTAAGAAAATTTCAGTGGGGCGTAACCGACTGTAAGAGGCCCTGTACCAGTACTGGTCGCCTAACAAACACATTAAATCTTTCACGAGCTTATGACCAAACTTATGATCATTTCTCACTGCACGAATAAGTGCCTTATAAAACATTTTTTTATGTATGAAACGAAAAGGGGGGTCGTTCAAATTCAATTGCTTATAAAATCGTCATTTATTATCCGATTTTGTTCAACTTTTTGGATTTTGGCTTAAAGGGACGTTATCTCTATACCGGTATTTTTGTGCCGAAGAAATTTTTATCCTTGGGGGTGATTTTATGGAGAAGGGGGAAGAGGGGCAAAATTTTAAAATAAACTTGTAAAATTCCTGATCATAATGGGGGTAAACTTGGGGGGTCTCCGACCATTATTTCTACCTGTTACATACATTTGCACAAAACCAATAGGCTCTTGTACCTTCGGTACAGCGCCTGAAAATATTTGCCAATTTCATTATGAAAGTTAATATTCCGATATATTTTAATATCAAATTTTATATTTCAGTGGTACAAAATATGTTCCTTTAAACAAATTATATTTGATCATTGAATTGGAATTCCGCTCTTTTGATGTGTTTATTGTATTCTAGTTTATTGTAATATTTTTTTTCTTTTTTCGTTATGCCTTAATGGGGTTTTTTAAGCCTGATTCTGGTGATATGATGGAAAATTAGATCTTTGGCTTACATAAGGGGATCACTAGTAAAGTTATAATTAGGGTTTTTAGTGATCCATGGTGCATTACACCATCAGCAGCATCATCTCCGACGGTTCAGCTCTACCTGTTCATTTTGTTTCTTCTTTGCTATGTTTGTATTCTCAGTTGCTTCTTTGTTTAAAATTATAGCACTCAAAATTTATTTTTTATTTATTCGAGTAACAAGAAGGCATAGATCTTTTGATAAATTTGGTCATGGCAACTAAGAACCCACACCGATTGCCGACGAGCCAGGCCGAACTATTTGAGTGCACTATGTTTCAAAATTTTTTTTTTGTTTTATTTTTTTTTTTCTTACTCCATCGGACTTTGTCATGTAAGAATCTTGCCACCCCGATGTTTGTTACAATAATAAATAAAATGGCGCCCAACGTGGGGGGTAGAATAATAAATAAATTGGCACAAACGTGGGGCCAAACGTTTGCGTAGTAAATTCCATCTACTAAAATTTGCCTTATTGAATTATCTTTCGTAATTTTAATTTTTGAAATTTTTATTATGCCCTGTCGTGCTCTCACATCATTTTTCGGTTCATTACAATATTTCATGCTTCTGTAGTACATCTGCGAAACAGGGATGACTATAGATTTTTGTATAAGTTCGCTGAATTTAAGCGTTTATGAAACCATAGTCATAGTCTTGGAGTCTATACACACATTCTTAACTTTTTAATATAGCCAGACGAAGTGTTCCTTGGTTTTCACTGTGCTTGGTTGCTTCTCGTTCTTTCGAAGTTTATATAAATTTGTTTTTCCTATCTTATTTTCTTAAGGTATTCAGGTATGCCAACTGTGAATACTACTGGATTTTCCTTTATTTCGTTTTATTAGAAGCGTTTAGGAAAACCGTTGTATTGTCGGCTATGAGGATAGTTTTACTTTCTTAACACCTGGGTTATCTTGTGTTTTGAAGATAATTAAATGATTTTTCCTGAATTTGGATTCTACGAAAACATTCCATTAGTTTTCATAGCCAAGTGACGAAAGGCATTTTAGTTTTCTACTCTCATCCAATTCTCGGTCGTAGAGATTTGTATACTGTCAGTATGGTATATAACCCGAGTTTGGAATGACCTAATTGTTAGTGCCTACTCTTTCGCTATATCTTTCCATTCTAGAGCTGAACTATATAAAAAAAAAAAAAAATTATTCTGTCGGAGAATGTTTTTTTTTAAGTACAATTATCTAATTCCAGACTTGATCCAGATATCAGGCTATAATTTTGCGTATTACTTTTTTGAATTTATCGAAATTTAACAATTCTTGGTTTTTGTTTTGTAATTGAAAAAAAAAAAAATACTTATTAATCTGATTTGGCGAACTTTCTGATTTTACAACCATGCCTCTGAATCATAGTACAGATGATATACGGACTGATATTGTCCATTGCAATGTCTGTAACAATCCCATTATACACCATGCTCAGTTAGTTCGTTTAGCCCATTGTGATCATGTTTTTCATAAATCATGTTTGCATAAAACAGCTGGGAATCCAAATAAATGTCCAACCTGTGGAGGCAATGTCACTGCAACCCTCGAAGAAGGAGATAAAATTAATGCAAACCGATCAGGGACAGCAGCTCCGATTCCATACGCAACCAAGTTTCAGAAGAAGACCAACGCAAAGTCTATTGTAGAGTTGCGTGTGGATAATCTAGCTACGGGAGCACAATCAGATTTATTGGATTTAAATACCTCACAGATGGTTGCCGGCGCGCTAGAGGATGTTCCCACCACATCGGGTGTGGCATTTTCAAGTGAACAAGAGCAGGCGATAGTTGGCCTTATATCTAATACGTTAAATACGGTGCTTTACCCTATTCTGTTGGCCATGGGAGAAAAACAAGCACAAATGGAACGGCAACGAGCTCTATTATCGGCTATGACGACCCATAACAATACTGTTAACCAGGAAAACAGAACACCACCAGCTGTACAAATCATGGTACCCCCTCTGGCACCGTCTAATACGCATTCAATTCCTGCAGGGTCTTAACAGACGTTAGAACAGTTCCTTTTTACGACTGGTAGGGTATCAGGTGTAAGTGTTAATCCAAATATTATTAATAGTAATGCGAGTGTTAATAATCCAGAACGATCAGCATCGACTGGGACACATGATTTATCTGAATTTCAGTCAAAACCTGATAAGGTTAGCCACATTTTAAGTAATTGGAAGATTAAATTTACAGCGAACACCAATGGCATAACTGTAGACAGTTTCATTTACCGAGTTCAAACCCTGACGCTGCAAAGAATGGGAGGTGATTTTAATCTTCTTTGTAAATATGTTAGCATATTATTCGAAGGTAAAGCCAGTGAATGGTTCTGGCGGTACCACAAGACGGTGGATTCTGTCCAATGGAATCAACTTTGTGAATCATTACGCAGTCAGTATAGGGATACTCGTTCAGATGTTGACATTCGCGAACTCATTAGAGAGCGCAAACAAAAGGTGAACGAAACATTTGACAGTTATTACGAAAATATATCAGATCTAACAGACAGATTGGAAACTCCATTAACTCAGAAGTCGTTGGTGGAGATACTTAGGAGAAATCTCTTGCCTGAAGTTCAGCATGAATTGTTGAACATTGAGATTGAGACCGTAGTCCAACTCCGACATTATGTACGGAAGCGTGAACACTTCATGCAAAGTATTAAGAGAAGTGCTGTGTCATCCAGATCTGTTTCGTTTCGAAAACCTATTGAAGAGATTCAAGCTGGTTTAGATTCCGATAATGAAGATATTTCGGCTATTTCTCTTAATTGCTGGAATTGCGGCGTTGCGCGACATCGCTATACGGACTGCATGGCCGAAAGACGAGTTTTTTGTTATGGTTGCGGGGCTTCGGATGTGTAAAAACCGAACTGTCCTAATTGTAATGGGATAAAAAACTACACAGGGCGTGCACCTCAACGAAGTGCACGCAAACAACACCGATCATTAGGTACGATGACCGAGAGCAACGATGCTCCAACTTCGGGCCAAATGTAATAGAACAAAACGGAAAACTATGTGATGCCTCTGCCGACACAACTGACTTTGAACAGGTGAACGTAAAAAAACCAAATAGTTCATCCATATTTGAAAAGTCATTAAGTAGCGCTGTTATTAAAAAATTAGTTAGTGATGCTAGGCGATCAAGAGAACGACGACGTTTGTTCTGGAAAAAAGTAAAAACTGAAAAAGCTAGAGTTATTTCTACAATTATACACCAACCTAGTGACCAACGACCCTATGTGGAGGTATACTTGTTGGATCGATCAGTCATCGGTTTATTAGATACAGGAGTTTCGATCACTTGCTTTGGCGGTGATTTTGCGGAAAAAAATTTTGAACAAGGGTGTACACTTTAAATCATTCAAATGCTCGGTTCGAACCGCTGATGGCAAAACGCAGAATGTAGTTGGCAAATTAAACACTGAAATCCCTTACAACGGTGTAATCAAGCCGATTTCAGTTTATTTGATCCCTACTCTAGCTCAGAATTTATACCTTGGTATTGATTTCTTGATTGTTTTTGATTTGCTTTCTCACAACTTTGTGAAACCCAGTTTTGATATGGCAGCTCTAGAAAATCCAAATTTTCTACCGATTACTGCTACACAGCAGCAGCAGCTGGAAAACGTAATTGCGTTATTTCCATCTTTTGCAGTAAATGGTTTAGGGCGTACTTCCTTACTTAATCAAGTCATTGACATTGGTAGTTCAAAAGCAGTAAAGCAAAGACACTATCCAGTTTCTCCTGTAATAGAGAAGCTTATTTTTGCGGAAGTGGATCGAATGCTTTCTTTAGGGGTTATCGAGGAGTCCGAGAGCGCCTGGTCTTCACCAGTAGTTTTCGTCCGTAAGCCTAGTAAGGTGCGTCTGTGTCTAGATAGCAGAATATTAAATGAAGTAACTGTAAAGGATGCGTATCCAATGCCACATATAAATGGAATTTTAAGTCGTCTCCCAAAGGCTGAGTATATCTCAAGCTTAGATTTGAAAGATGCATTTTGGCAAATTCCATTGCATCCTTCTTCTAGGGATAAAACTGCGTTCACTATACCAGGTAGACCACTTTACCAATATCGGGTTATGCCCTTTGGGCTTTGTAACGCTCCACAAACCATGTCCCGGCTAATGGACAAGATTGTCCCGCCATATTTAAGAAACGAGGTGTTCGTTTATTTGGACGACTTGCTCATTGTGTCGGATTCGTTTGATCGTCACATGGAAGTGCTTAAGGAACTTGCAGAACATATTCGGCAGGGTGGCCTCACAATTAACGTAGAGAAGAGTAAATTCTGCTTAAAGGAAGTGAAATATCTCGGTCATTTGATAAAATATCAGCAATTCTGAATTCTCCAACGCTAAGGTCCCACAAGCAATTGCGTGGTTTCCTTGGAATGACTTGTTGGTGTAACAAGTTCATTCGTAGCTATGACTCCGTGGCTTCACCGCTCACAGATGTGCTGAAAGGCAAGAAAGCATTCAATTGGACAAGTGAAGCCGAAAAAAGCTTTGAGTTGTTAAAGCAACACATGTGTACAGCACCAGTACTGCACAGTCCTGATTTCGGTAAACCTTTTGCTATCCATTGTGATGCAAGTCACACCGGAGTAGGAGGCGTATTAGTACAAACAAATAGAACTGGCGATGAAATTGCGATTGCATTTATGTCAAAGAAATTAAATAAAGCGCAACGCAATTACTCTGTAACGGAGAAGGAGTGCTTAGCGGCTGTACTAGCAATTAAAAAGTTTTGTCCTTATATTGAGGGATATGAATTTACCGTGGTGACTGATCATGCTTCCCTTAAATGGCTCAAATGGTCCCAAAGTGACCTCAGTTCACGACTGGCACGGTGGTCACTTAAGCTTCAAGGTTTCCGTTTCAAAATTGAACATCGCAAAGGCTCTGATAATGTGGTTCCTGATGCTTTATCTCGAACGCACTGTGAAAATTTATCTTCTCTTGATATATTAAACGATGAGAACGTTGCTAAATATTTCAAAACACCAGAATATTTAAAGCGGCTAGAGATGGATCAACGCAATTCTGGTCAATTGCCAGATCTCAAAGTAGTCAATAATCGTTTGTATGGACGTACTGAGCATCCAGTTGGCGATAGTTTATTTGATGACGCAATTTGGAAACTTTGGGTGCCTAAAGATTTAATTCCTCAGGTACTAAAGGTGGCTCACGATGATTCACTGGCTCTGCACTGTGGTATAAGTAAGACGATTGAAAAGATTAGACGTTTTTATTTCTGGTCATATTTGGTAAGGGACGTGAAAGAGTATGTCAATGCCTGTGAGATGTGTAAAACTACCAAGCATCCCAATCAAACTTTGAGACCTCCGATGGGTAAGTTTTCTGTCACACATCGAGTGTTTCAAAAACTATACATCGACTTTCTGGGTCCGTATCCTAGATCACGATTAGGGAATGTGGGCATCCTTGTAGTTCTTGATCATTTCACAAAGTTTCCTTTTCTAAAAACGGTTAGAAGATTCACAGCAGACAGCATTATATATTATCTGGAAGAACAATTGTTTCATTGTGACCGATAACGGAGTTCAGATCAGATCTGTAACATTTGCTTTACTTATGCAGAAGTATGGTATACACCATGTTTTCACTGCAGTACATTCACCGCAAGCAAATGCCTCTGAAAGGGTGAATAGATCTGTGATCGCTGGCATCAAGACATATATTTCATTAGAGCAATCTAATTGGGATGAACAACTCAGTAGCGTGTGTTATGCACTTAGGTCAACAGTGCATTCTGCAATAGGTTCCTCGCCTTATAGAATAATGTTTGGGCAACAAATGATTTTGAATGGAAACGCTTACAGTTTATTGCGTCAGCTAAACCTGTTAGAAGATAGATCTATACAACTTGATCGAGAAGATTCTTTAGATACCATTAGAAGCAAAGCGATAACCAATATACTTAATCAACAAAGACGAAATGAAAAGAAATATAATCTTCGAAGTCGTGACATATCTTATAAAAAAGGTCAAGAGGTATTTCGTCGGAATTTTTCTCAGAGCAATTTTTGCAAGGGATATAATGCCAAACTTGCACCCACATTCATCAAAGCTCGAATTCGGGAGAAGATTGGTAATAGCTATTACATGATAGAAGATTGCCAAGGCAATTTGATAGGCAAATATCATTGCAAAGACATTCGGCAATAGTAACATCTGTTTCGCTCCAGGTGTATCATAATTTGGATCGTTTTTCAACCCCCAAATTATGATTTTGGTGGGGGGGAATATGTAATGTCCTGTCGCTAGTGACATGGGGTCATAGTGAGTATCCGTCCCTGCGATTGGGTTGCACTGTGAGTATTGACAGTGGTGAGTGGGAACGAAGAGGAAGAGTTTGCTGATTGGAAAGTGAGAGAGAACGAGAAAAAGAACGATCGAGACAGTTATTATTTTTCGCTTCATACATTCCCGTTCGACAGTTACTGTGTTTTTCGCTTTACTTAATCCAGTTGGACAATTACTGTTTTTTTTTGGATTTTGGTGGGAGTGACTTTTGGCGCTTAATGGATGGTAGTTAGAGAGTGGAGTGCTGTTGCTTTTACTGTCTGGTTGAGTTCTGCTGCTTGAACTATCTGTTTTCGAAAAGTTAAATTCGGTCGCTCCAACTGGCTGTTTAAAAAAAAAAAAAATTTTATGTTGCTGCTTGAACTATTTGTTTCACAAAGTTAAATTCGGTCGCTCCAACTGGCTGTTTTAAAAAAAAAGTAAATTTTGTTCCTACAACTGGCCGGATCAAAAGTGAATTTTGCGGCTAACAGTCCGGTTTGAGGTTACCGCCTCTTTCGTCTGGAGGTATATTGGCAGTTTGTAGCTGAATTTTGGGTTGCTTGTACAGTGGCGTCACTGGCATGCTACCAAGTGAAAGCAGATAATTTTTTTGGTATCATTCGACCTACGCACTACACGCCGAATGCGGCGCTGGTGCAGCGAAGGTGCAACAGGGAGCTGGTGCAGCACTAGCCGCTTTAACGGGTGTGACTGGTGCGGCAATTAAATAGGAAAAGGCTGTAATTTTTTAATCTTTTCGTTTATCAAAGTGCCATAGGAAACTAAATAGAAATAATGGAGTACTATATATAATTTTTTTTTTTTTGCTTAAAATTTAGTTATAAGTTAAATGTGAGCAAGTAATTGAATTTTTTTCTTGGTTTATATAGATTATAATTCTTTTTATATTTTAAATTTGTTAATTGAACCCAAGGAAAAGAAAATGTTAAATTCGGGATAGATAATGGTATTAATTTTTTTTCTGTTCTAACTTGTAAAATTAATTTGGTTTGGAAGTTTTGGCACCTTATGTTTGTTTTAATCATTTTGCCAGCAGCCACACACGACGGAAGGCCTTTCTTCGATGGATGGTTGCAGATTTATCTGGTAGTTTTTTTTTCACATTTGTTTTATTATCATAATTCAAACATAAAATGCCAAAAGCGTTAATATTGATTATCGCCAATTTTTTTTTATTTTTCCGATCACCGCTAGAATTCTGAATTTATTACAATTGCTGTAAATTATTTCTTTTCTTTGGAATATTTTTTTTTATTCTTTAAATTTAAATTGTTTAATGTTGAGATTAAGTCAAAATATGTTCCTTTAAACAAATTATATTTGATCATTGAATTGGAATTCCGCTCTTTTGATGTGTTTATTGTATTCTAGTTTATTGTAATATTTTTTTTCTTTTTTCGTTATGCCTTAATGGGGTTTTTTAAGCCTGATTCTGGTGATATGATGGAAAATTAGATCTTTGGCTTACATAAGGGGATCACTAGTAAAGTTATAATTAGGGTTTTTAGTGATCCATGGTGCATTACACCATCAGCAGCATCATCTCCGACGGTTCAGCTCTACCTGTTCATTTTGTTTCTTCTTTGCTATGTTTGTATTCTCAGTTGCTTCTTTGTTTAAAATTATAGCACTCAAAATTTATTTTTTATTTATTCGAGTAACAAGAAGGCATAGATCTTTTGATAAATTTGGTCATGGCAACTAAGAACCCACACCGATTGCCGACGAGCCAGGCCGAACTATTTGAGTGCACTATGTTTCAAAATTTTTTTTTTGTTTTATTTTTTTTTTTCTTACTCCATCGGACTTTGTCATGTAAGAATCTTGCCACCCCGATGTTTGTTACAATAATAAATAAAATGGCGCCCAACGTGGGGGGTAGAATAATAAATAAATTGGCACAAACGTGGGGCCAAACGTTTGCGTAGTAAATTCCATCTACTAAAATTTGCCTTATTGAATTATCTTTCGTAATTTTAATTTTTGAAATTTTTATTATGCCCTGTCGTGCTCTCACATCATTTTTCGGTTCATTACAATATTTCATGCTTCTGTAGCACATCTGCGAAACAGGGATGACTATAGATTTTTGTATAAGTTCGCTGAATTTAAGCGTTTATAAAACCATAGTCATAGTCTTGGAGTCTATACACACATTCTTAACTTTTTAATATAGCCAGACGAAGTGTTCCTTGGTTTTCACTGTGCTTGGTTGCTTCTCGTTCTTTCGAAGTTTATATAAATTTGTTTTTCCTATCTTATTTTCTTAAGGTATTCAGGTATGCCAACTGTGAATACTACTGGATTTTCCTTTATTTCGTTTTATTAGAAGCGTTTAGGAAAACCGTTGTATTGTCGGCTATGAGGATAGTTTTACTTTCTTAACACCTGGGTTATCTTGTGTTTTGAAGATAATTAAATGATTTTTCCTGAATTTGGATTCTACGAAAACATTCCATTAGTTTTCATAGCCAAGTGACGAAAGGCATTTTAGTTTTCTACTCTCATCCAATTCTCGGTCGTAGAGATTTGTATACTGTCAGTATGGTATATAACCCGAGTTTGGAATGACCTAATTGTTAGTGCCTACTCTTTCGCTATATCTTTCCATTCTAGAGCTGAACTATATAAAAAAAAAAAAAAATTATTCTGTCGGAGAATGTTTTTTTTTAAGTACAATTATCTAATTCCAGACTTGATCCAGATATCAGGCTATAATTTTGCGTATTACTTTTTTGAATTTATCGAAATTTAACAATTCTTGGTTTTTGTTTTGTAATTGAAAAAAAAAAAATACTTATTAATCTGATTTGGCGAACTTTCTGATTTTACAACCATGCCTCTGAATCATAGTACAGATGATATACGGACTGATATTGTCCATTGCAATGTCTGTAACAATCCCATTATACACCATGCTCAGTTAGTTCGTTTAGCCCATTGTGATCATGTTTTTCATAAATCATGTTTGCATAAAACAGCTGGGAATCCAAATAAATGTCCAACCTGTGGAGGCAATGTCACTGCAACCCTCGAAGAAGGAGATAAAATTAATGCAAACCGATCAGGGACAGCAGCTCCGATTCCATACGCAACCAAGTTTCAGAAGAAGACCAACGCAAAGTCTATTGTAGAGTTGCGTGTGGATAATCTAGCTACGGGAGCACAATCAGATTTATTGGATTTAAATACCTCACAGATGGTTGCCGGCGCGCTAGAGGATGTTCCCACCACATCGGGTGTGGCATTTTCAAGTGAACAAGAGCAGGCGATAGTTGGCCTTATATCTAATACGTTAAATACGGTGCTTTACCCTATTCTGTTGGCCATGGGAGAAAAACAAGCACAAATGGAACGGCAACGAGCTCTATTATCGGCTATGACGACCCATAACAATACTGTTAACCAGGAAAACAGAACACCACCAGCTGTACAAATCATGGTACCCCCTCTGGCACCGTCTAATACGCATTCAATTCCTGCAGGGTCTTAACAGACGTTAGAATAGTTCCTTTTTACGACTGGTAGGGTATCAGGTGTAAGTGTTAATCCAAATAATATTAATAGTAATGCGAGTGTTAATAATCCAAATAATATTAATAGTAATGCGAGTGTTAATAATCCAGAACGATCAGCATCGACTGGGACACATGATTTATCTGAATTTCAGTCAAAACCTGATAAGGTTAGCCACATTTTAAGTAATTGGAAGATTAAATTTACAGCGAACACCAATGGCATAACTGTAGACAGTTTCATTTACCGAGTTCAAACCCTGACGCTGCAAAGAATGGGAGGTGATTTTAATCTTCTTTGTAAATATGTTAGCATATTATTCGAAGGTAAAGCCAGTGAATGGTTCTGGCGGTACCACAAGACGGTGGATTCTGTCCAATGGAATCAACTTTGTGAATCATTACGCAGTCAGTATAGGGATACTCGTTCAGATGTTGACATTCGCGAACTCATTAGAGAGCGCAAACAAAAGGTGAACGAAACATTTGACAGTTATTACGAAAATATATCAGATCTAACAGACAGATTGGAAACTCCATTAACTCAGAAGTCGTTGGTGGAGATACTTAGGAGAAATCTCTTGCCTGAAGTTCAGCATGAATTGTTGAACATTGAGATTGAGACCGTAGTCCAACTCCGACATTATGTACGGAAGCGTGAACACTTCATGCAAAGTATTAAGAGAAGTGCTGTGTCATCCAGATCTGTTTCGTTTCGAAAACCTATTGAAGAGATTCAAGCTGGTTTAGATTCCGATAATGAAGATATTTCGGCTATTTCTCTTAATTGCTGGAATTGCGGCGTTGCGCGACATCGCTATCCGGACTGCATGGCCGAAAGACGAGTTTTTTGTTATGGTTGCGGGGCTTCGGATGTCTACAAACCGAACTGTCCTAATTGTAATGGGATAAAAAACTACACAGGGCGTGCACCTCAACGAAGTGCACGCAAACAACACCGATCATTAGGTACGATGACCGAGAGCAACGATGCTCCAACTTCGGGCCAAATGTAATAGAACAAAACGGAAAACTATGTGATGCCTCTGCCGACACAACTGACTTTGAACAGGTGAACGTAAAAAAACCAAATAGTTCATCCATATTTGAAAAGTCATTAAGTAGCGCTGTTATTAAAAAATTAGTTAGTGATGCTAGGCGATCAAGAGAACGACGACGTTTGTTCTGGAAAAAAGTAAAAACTGAAAAAGCTAGAGTTATTTCTACAATTATACACCAACCTAGTGACCAACGACCCTATGTGGAGGTATACTTGTTGGATCGATCAGTCATCGGTTTATTAGATACAGGAGCTTCGATCACTTGCTTTGGCGGTGATTTTGCGGAAAAAAATTTTGAACAAGGGTGTACACTTTAAATCATTCAAATGCTCGGTTCGAACCGCTGATGGCAAAACGCAGAATGTAGTTGGCAAATTAAACACTGAAATCCCTTACAACGGTGTAATCAAGCCGATTTCAGTTTATTTGATCCCTACTCTAGCTCAGAATTTATACCTTGGTATTGATTTCTTGATTGTTTTTGATTTGCTTTCTCACAACTTTGTGAAACCCAGTTTTGATATGGCAGCTCTAGAAAATCCAAATTTTCTACCGATTACTGCTACACAGCAGCAGCAGCTGGAAAACGTAATTGCGTTATTTCCATCTTTTGCAGTAAATGGTTTAGGGCGTACTTCCTTACTTAATCAAGTCATTGACATTGGTAGTTCAAAAGCAGTAAAGCAAAGACACTATCCAGTTTCTCCTGTAATAGAGAAGCTTATTTTTGCGGAAGTGGATCGAATGCTTTCTTTAGGGGTTATCGAGGAGTCCGAGAGCGCCTGGTCTTCACCAGTAGTTTTCGTCCGTAAGCCTAGTAAGGTGCGTCTGTGTCTAGATAGCAGAATATTAAATGAAGTAACTGTAAAGGATGCGTATCCAATGCCACATATAAATGGAATTTTAAGTCGTCTCCCAAAGGCTGAGTATATCTCAAGCTTAGATTTGAAAGATGCATTTTGGCAAATTCCATTGCATCCTTCTTCTAGGGATAAAACTGCGTTCACTATACCAGGTAGACCACTTTACCAATATCGGGTTATGCCCTTTGGGCTTTGTAACGCTCCACAAACCATGTCCCGGCTAATGGACAAGATTGTCCCGCCATATTTAAGAAACGAGGTGTTCGTTTATTTGGACGACTTGCTCATTGTGTCGGATTCGTTTGATCGTCACATGGAAGTGCTTAAGGAACTTGCAGAACATATTCGGCAGGGTGGCCTCACAATTAACGTAGAGAAGAGTAAATTCTGCTTAAAGGAAGTGAAATATCTCGGTCATTTGATAAAATATCAGCAATTCTGAATTCTCCAACGCTAAGGTCCCACAAGCAATTGCGTGGTTTCCTTGGAATGACTTGTTGGTGTAACAAGTTCATTCGTAGCTATGACTCCGTGGCTTCACCGCTCACAGATGTGCTGAAAGGCAAGAAAGCATTCAATTGGACAAGTGAAGCCGAAAAAAGCTTTGAGTTGTTAAAGCAACACATGTGTACAGCACCAGTACTGCACAGTCCTGATTTCGGTAAACCTTTTGCTATCCATTGTGATGCAAGTCACACCGGAGTAGGAGGCGTATTAGTACAAACAAATAGAACTGGCGATGAAATTGCGATTGCATTTATGTCAAAGAAATTAAATAAAGCGCAACGCAATTACTCTGTAACGGAGAAGGAGTGCTTAGCGGCTGTACTAGCAATTAAAAAGTTTTGTCCTTATATTGAGGGATATGAATTTACCGTGGTGACTGATCATGCTTCCCTTAAATGGCTCAAATGGTCCCAAAGTGACCTCAGTTCACGACTGGCACGGTGGTCACTTAAGCTTCAAGGTTTCCGTTTCAAAATTGAACATCGCAAAGGCTCTGATAATGTGGTTCCTGATGCTTTATCTCGAACGCACTGTGAAAATTTATCTTCTCTTGATATATTAAACGATGAGAACGTTGCTAAATATTTCAAAACACCAGAATATTTAAAGCGGCTAGAGATGGATCAACGCAATTCTGGTCAATTGCCAGATCTCAAAGTGAGATGTGTAAAACTACCAAGCATCCCAATCAAACTTTGAGACCTCCGATGGGTAAGTTTTCTGTCACACATCGAGTGTTTCAAAAACTATACATCGACTTTCTGGGTCCGTATCCTAGATCACGATTAGGGAATGTGGGCATCCTTGTAGTTCTTGATCATTTCACAAAGTTTCCTTTTCTAAAAACGGTTAGAAGATTCACAGCAGACAGCATTATATATTATCTGGAAGAACAATTGTTTCATTGTGACCGATAACGGAGTTCAGATCAGATCTGTAACATTTGCTTTACTTATGCAGAAGTATGGTATACACCATGTTTTCACTGCAGTACATTCACCGCAAGCAAATGCCTCTGAAAGGGTGAATAGATCTGTGATCGCTGGCATCAAGACATATATTTCATTAGAGCAATCTAATTGGGATGAACAACTCAGTAGCGTGTGTTATGCACTTAGGTCAACAGTGCATTCTGCAATAGGTTCCTCGCCTTATAGAATAATGTTTGGGCAACAAATGATTTTGAATGGAAACGCTTACAGTTTATTGCGTCAGCTAAACCTGTTAGAAGATAGATCTATACAACTTGATCGAGAAGATTCTTTAGATACCATTAGAAGCAAAGCGATAACCAATATACTTAATCAACAAAGACGAAATGAAAAGAAATATAATCTTCGAAGTCGTGACATATCTTATAAAAAAGGTCAAGAGGTATTTCGTCGGAATTTTTCTCAGAGCAATTTTTGCAAGGGATATAATGCCAAACTTGCACCCACATTCATCAAAGCTCGAATTCGGGAGAAGATTGGTAATAGCTATTACATGATAGAAGATTGCCAAGGCAATTTGATAGGCAAATATCATTGCAAAGACATTCGGCAATAGTAACATCTGTTTCGCTCCAGGTGTATCATAATTTGGATCGTTTTTCAACCCCCAAATTATGATTTTGGTGGGGGGGAATATGTAATGTCCTGTCGCTAGTGACATGGGGTCATAGTGAGTATCCGTCCCTGCGATTGGGTTGCACTGTGAGTATTGACAGTGGTGAGTGGGAACGAAGAGGAAGAGTTTGCTGATTGGAAAGTGAGAGAGAACGAGAAAAAGAACGATCGAGACAGTTATTATTTTTCGCTTCATACATTCCCGTTCGACAGTTACTGTGTTTTTCGCTTTACTTAATCCAGTTGGACAATTACTGTTTTTTTTTGGATTTTGGTGGGAGTGACTTTTGGCGCTTAATGGATGGTAGTTAGAGAGTGGAGTGCTGTTGCTTTTACTGTCTGGTTGAGTTCTGCTGCTTGAACTATCTGTTTTCGAAAAGTTAAATTCGGTCGCTCCAACTGGCTGTTTAAAAAAAAAAAATGTTATGTTGCTGCTTGAACTATTTGTTTCACAAAGTTAAATTCGGTCGCTCCAACTGGCTGTTTTAAAAAAAAAGTAAATTTTGTTCCTACAACTGGCCGGATCAAAAGTGAATTTTGCGGCTAACAGTTCGGTTTGAGGTTACCGCCTCTTTCGTCTGGAGGTATATTGGCAGTTTGTAGCTGAATTTTGGGTTGCTTGTACAGTGGCGTCACTGGCATGCTACCAAGTGAAAGCAGATAATTTTTTTGGTATCATTCGACCTACGGACTACACGCCGAATGCGGTGCAACAGGGAGCTGGTGCAGCACTAGCCGCTTTAACGGGTGTGACTGGTGCGGCAATTAAATAGGAAAAGGCTGTAATTTTTTAATCTTTTCGTTTATCAAAGTGCCATAGGAAACTAAATAGAAATAATGGAGTACTATATATAATTTTTTTTTTTTGCTTAAAATTTAGTTATAAGTTAAATGTGAGCAAGTAATTGAATTTTTTTCTTGGTTTATATAGATTATAATTCTTTTTATATTTTAAATTTGTTAATTGAACCCAAGGAAAAGAAAATGTTAAATTCGGGATAGATAATGGTATTAATTTTTTTTCTGTTCTAACTTGTAAAATTAATTTGGTTTGGAAGTTTTGGCACCTTATGTTTGTTTTAATCATTTTGCCAGCAGCCACACACGACGGAAGGCCTTTCTTCGATGGATGGTTGCAGATTTATCTGGTAGTTTTTTTTTCACATTTGTTTTATTATCATAATTCAAACATAAAATGCCAAAAGCGTTAATATTGATTATCGCCAATTTTTTTTTATTTTTCCGATCACCGCTAGAATTCTGAATTTATTACAATTGCTGTAAATTATTTCTTTTCTTTGGAATATTTTTTTTTATTCTTTAAATTTAAATTGTTTAATGTTGAGATTAAGTCAAAATATGTTCCTTTAAACAAATTATATTTGATCATTGAATTGGAATTCCGCTCTTTTGATGTGTTTATTGTATTCTAGTTTATTGTAATATTTTTTTTCTTTTTTCGTTATGCCTTAATGGGGTTTTTTAAGCCTGATTCTGGTGATATGATGGAAAATTAGATCTTTGGCTTACATAAGGGGATCACTAGTAAAGTTATAATTAGGGTTTTTAGTGATCCATGGTGCATTACACCATCAGCAGCATCATCTCCGACGGTTCAGCTCTACCTGTTCATTTTGTTTCTTCTTTGCTATGTTTGTATTCTCAGTTGCTTCTTTGTTTAAAATTATAGCACTCAAAATTTATTTTTTATTTATTCGAGTAACAAGAAGGCATAGATCTTTTGATAAATTTGGTCATGGCAACTAAGAACCCACACCGATTGCCGACGAGCCAGGCCGAACTATTTGAGTGCACTATGTTTCAAAATTTTTTTTTTGTTTTATTTTTTTTTTTCTTACTCCATCGGACTTTGTCATGTAAGAATCTTGCCACCCCGATGTTTGTTACAATAATAAATAAAATGGCGCCCAACGTGGGGGGTAGAATAATAAATAAATTGGCACAAACGTGGGGCCAAACGTTTGCGTAGTAAATTCCATCTACTAAAATTTGCCTTATTGAATTATCTTTCGTAATTTTAATTTTTGAAATTTTTATTATGCCCTGTCGTGCTCTCACATCATTTTTCGGTTCATTACAATATTTCATGCTTCTGTAGCACATCTGCGAAACAGGGATGACTATAGATTTTTGTATAAGTTCGCTGAATTTAAGCGTTTATAAAACCATAGTCATAGTCTTGGAGTCTATACACACATTCTTAACTTTTTAATATAGCCAGACGAAGTGTTCCTTGGTTTTCACTGTGCTTGGTTGCTTCTCGTTCTTTCGAAGTTTATATAAATTTGTTTTTCCTATCTTATTTTCTTAAGGTATTCAGGTATGCCAACTGTGAATACTACTGGATTTTCCTTTATTTCGTTTTATTAGAAGCGTTTAGGAAAACCGTTGTATTGTCGGCTATGAGGATAGTTTTACTTTCTTAACACCTGGGTTATCTTGTGTTTTGAAGATAATTAAATGATTTTTCCTGAATTTGGATTCTACGAAAACATTCCATTAGTTTTCATAGCCAAGTGACGAAAGGCATTTTAGTTTTCTACTCTCATCCAATTCTCGGTCGTAGAGATTTGTATACTGTCAGTATGGTATATAACCCGAGTTTGGAATGACCTAATTGTTAGTGCCTACTCTTTCGCTATATCTTTCCATTCTAGAGCTGAACTATATAAAAAAAAAAAAAATTATTCTGTCGGAGAATGTTTTTTTTTAAGTACAATTATCTAATTCCAGACTTGATCCAGATATCAGGCTATAATTTTGCGTATTACTTTTTTGAATTTATCGAAATTTAACAATTCTTGGTTTTTGTTTTGTAATTGAAAAAAAAAAAAATACTTATTAATCTGATTTGGCGAACTTTCTGATTTTACAACCATGCCTCTGAATCATAGTACAGATGATATACGGACTGATATTGTCCATTGCAATGTCTGTAACAATCCCATTATACACCATGCTCAGTTAGTTCGTTTAGCCCATTGTGATCATGTTTTTCATAAATCATGTTTGCATAAAACAGCTGGGAATCCAAATAAATGTCCAACCTGTGGAGGCAATGTCACTGCAACCCTCGAAGAAGGAGATAAAATTAATGCAAACCGATCAGGGACAGCAGCTCCGATTCCATACGCAACCAAGTTTCAGAAGAAGACCAACGCAAAGTCTATTGTAGAGTTGCGTGTGGATAATCTAGCTACGGGAGCACAATCAGATTTATTGGATTTAAATACCTCACAGATGGTTGCCGGCGCGCTAGAGGATGTTCCCACCACATCGGGTGTGGCATTTTCAAGTGAACAAGAGCAGGCGATAGTTGGCCTTATATCTAATACGTTAAATACGGTGCTTTACCCTATTCTGTTGGCCATGGGAGAAAAACAAGCACAAATGGAACGGCAACGAGCTCTATTATCGGCTATGACGACCCATAACAATACTGTTAACCAGGAAAACAGAACACCACCAGCTGTACAAATCATGGTACCCCCTCTGGCACCGTCTAATACGCATTCAATTCCTGCAGGGTCTTAACAGACGTTAGAATAGTTCCTTTTTACGACTGGTAGGGTATCAGGTGTAAGTGTTAATCCAAATAATATTAATAGTAATGCGAGTGTTAATAATCCAAATAATATTAATAGTAATGCGAGTGTTAATAATCCAGACACGATCAGCATCGACTGGGACACATGATTTATCTGAATTTCAGTCAAAACCTGATAAGGTTAGCCACATTTTAAGTAATTGGAAGATTAAATTTACAGCGAACACCAATGGCATAACTGTAGACAGTTTCATTTACCGAGTTCAAACCCTGACGCTGCAAAGAATGGGAGGTGATTTTAATCTTCTTTGTAAATATGTTAGCATATTATTCGAAGGTAAAGCCAGTGAATGGTTCTGGCGGTACCACAAGACGGTGGATTCTGTCCAATGGAATCAACTTTGTGAATCATTACGCAGTCAGTATAGGGATACTCGTTCAGATGTTGACATTCGCGAACTCATTAGAGAGCGCAAACAAAAGGTGAACGAAACATTTGACAGTTATTACGAAAATATATCAGATCTAACAGACAGATTGGAAACTCCATTAACTCAGAAGTCGTTGGTGGAGATACTTAGGAGAAATCTCTTGCCTGAAGTTCAGCATGAATTGTTGAACATTGAGATTGAGACCGTAGTCCAACTCCGACATTATGTACGGAAGCGTGAACACTTCATGCAAAGTATTAAGAGAAGTGCTGTGTCATCCAGATCTGTTTCGTTTCGAAAACCTATTGAAGAGATTCAAGCTGGTTTAGATTCCGATAATGAAGATATTTCGGCTATTTCTCTTAATTGCTGGAATTGCGGCGTTGCGCGACATCGCTATCCGGACTGCATGGCCGAAAGACGAGTTTTTTGTTATGGTTGCGGGGCTTCGGATGTCTACAAACCGAACTGTCCTAATTGTAATGGGATAAAAAACTACACAGGGCGTGCACCTCAACGAAGTGCACGCAAACAACACCGATCATTAGGTACGATGACCGAGAGCAACGATGCTCCAACTTCGGGCCAAATGTAATAGAACAAAACGGAAAACTATGTGATGCCTCTGCCGACACAACTGACTTTGAACAGGTGAACGTAAAAAAACCAAATAGTTCATCCATATTTGAAAAGTCATTAAGTAGCGCTGTTATTAAAAAATTAGTTAGTGATGCTAGGCGATCAAGAGAACGACGACGTTTGTTCTGGAAAAAAGTAAAAACTGAAAAAGCTAGAGTTATTTCTACAATTATACACCAACCTAGTGACCAACGACCCTATGTGGAGGTATACTTGTTGGATCGATCAGTCATCGGTTTATTAGATACAGGAGCTTCGATCACTTGCTTTGGCGGTGATTTTGCGGAAAAAAATTTTGAACAAGGGTGTACACTTTAAATCATTCAAATGCTCGGTTCGAACCGCTGATGGCAAAACGCAGAATGTAGTTGGCAAATTAAACACTGAAATCCCTTACAACGGTGTAATCAAGCCGATTTCAGTTTATTTGATCCCTACTCTAGCTCAGAATTTATACCTTGGTATTGATTTCTTGATTGTTTTTGATTTGCTTTCTCACAACTTTGTGAAACCCAGTTTTGATATGGCAGCTCTAGAAAATCCAAATTTTCTACCGATTACTGCTACACAGCAGCAGCAGCTGGAAAACGTAATTGCGTTATTTCCATCTTTTGCAGTAAATGGTTTAGGGCGTACTTCCTTACTTAATCAAGTCATTGACATTGGTAGTTCAAAAGCAGTAAAGCAAAGACACTATCCAGTTTCTCCTGTAATAGAGAAGCTTATTTTTGCGGAAGTGGATCGAATGCTTTCTTTAGGGGTTATCGAGGAGTCCGAGAGCGCCTGGTCTTCACCAGTAGTTTTCGTCCGTAAGCCTAGTAAGGTGCGTCTGTGTCTAGATAGCAGAATATTAAATGAAGTAACTGTAAAGGATGCGTATCCAATGCCACATATAAATGGAATTTTAAGTCGTCTCCCAAAGGCTGAGTATATCTCAAGCTTAGATTTGAAAGATGCATTTTGGCAAATTCCATTGCATCCTTCTTCTAGGGATAAAACTGCGTTCACTATACCAGGTAGACCACTTTACCAATATCGGGTTATGCCCTTTGGGCTTTGTAACGCTCCACAAACCATGTCCCGGCTAATGGACAAGATTGTCCCGCCATATTTAAGAAACGAGGTGTTCGTTTATTTGGACGACTTGCTCATTGTGTCGGATTCGTTTGATCGTCACATGGAAGTGCTTAAGGAACTTGCAGAACATATTCGGCAGGGTGGCCTCACAATTAACGTAGAGAAGAGTAAATTCTGCTTAAAGGAAGTGAAATATCTCGGTCATTTGATAAAATATCAGCAATTCTGAATTCTCCAACGCTAAGGTCCCACAAGCAATTGCGTGGTTTCCTTGGAATGACTTGTTGGTGTAACAAGTTCATTCGTAGCTATGACTCCGTGGCTTCACCGCTCACAGATGTGCTGAAAGGCAAGAAAGCATTCAATTGGACAAGTGAAGCCGAAAAAAGCTTTGAGTTGTTAAAGCAACACATGTGTACAGCACCAGTACTGCACAGTCCTGATTTCGGTAAACCTTTTGCTATCCATTGTGATGCAAGTCACACCGGAATAGGAGGCGTATTAGTGCAAACAAATAGAACTGGCGATGAAATTGCCAATGCATTTATGTCAAAGAAATTAAATAAAGCACAGCGCAATTACTCTGTAACGGAGAAGGAGTGCTTAGTGGCTGTACTAGCAAGTAAGAAGTTTCGTCTTTATATTGAGGGATATGAATTTACCGTGGTGACTGATCATGCTTTCCTTAAATGAATCATGGTCCCAAAGTCACCTTAGTTCACGACTGGCAAGGTGGTTACTTAATCTTCAAGGTTTCCGTTTCAAAATTGAACATCGCAAAGGCTCTGATAATGTGGTTCCTGATGCTTTATCTCGAACGCACTGTGAAAATTTATCTTCTCTTGATATATTAAACGATGAGAACGTTGCTAAATATTTCAAAACACCAGAATATTTAAAGCGGCTAGAGATGGATCAACGCAATTCTGGTCAATTGCCAGATCTCAAAGTGAGATGTGTAAAACTACCAAGCATCCCAATCAAACTTTGAGACCTCCGATGGGTAAGTTTTCTGTCACACATCGAGTGTTTCAAAAACTATACATCGACTTTCTGGGTCCGTATCCTAGATCACGATTAGGGAATGTGGGCATCCTTGTAGTTCTTGATCATTTCACAAAGTTTCCTTTTCTAAAAACGGTTAGAAGATTCACAGCAGACAGCATTATATATTATCTGGAAGAACAATTGTTTCATTGTGACCGATAACGGAGTTCAGATCAGATCTGTAACATTTGCTTTACTTATGCAGAAGTATGGTATACACCATGTTTTCACTGCAGTACATTCACCGCAAGCAAATGCCTCTGAAAGGGTGAATAGATCTGTGATCGCTGGCATCAAGACATATATTTCATTAGAGCAATCTAATTGGGATGAACAACTCAGTAGCGTGTGTTATGCACTTAGGTCAACAGTGCATTCTGCAATAGGTTCCTCGCCTTATAGAATAATGTTTGGGCAACAAATGATTTTGAATGGAAACGCTTACAGTTTATTGCGTCAGCTAAACCTGTTAGAAGATAGATCTATACAACTTGATCGAGAAGATTCTTTAGATACCATTAGAAGCAAAGCGATAACCAATATACTTAATCAACAAAGACGAAATGAAAAGAAATATAATCTTCGAAGTCGTGACATATCTTATAAAAAAGGTCAAGAGGTATTTCGTCGGAATTTTTCTCAGAGCAATTTTTGCAAGGGATATAATGCCAAACTTGCACCCACATTCATCAAAGCTCGAATTCGGGAGAAGATTGGTAATAGCTATTACATGATAGAAGATTGCCAAGGCAATTTGATAGGCAAATATCATTGCAAAGACATTCGGCAATAGTAACATCTGTTTCGCTCCAGGTGTATCATAATTTGGATCGTTTTTCAACCCCCAAATTATGATTTTGGTGGGGGGGAATATGTAATGTCCTGTCGCTAGTGACATGGGGTCATAGTGAGTATCCGTCCCTGCGATTGGGTTGCACTGTGAGTATTGACAGTGGTGAGTGGGAACGAAGAGGAAGAGTTTGCTGATTGGAAAGTGAGAGAGAACGAGAAAAAGAACGATCGAGACAGTTATTATTTTTCGCTTCATACATTCCCGTTCGACAGTTACTGTGTTTTTCGCTTTACTTAATCCAGTTGGACAATTACTGTTTTTTTTTGGATTTTGGTGGGAGTGACTTTTGGCGCTTAATGGATGGTAGTTAGAGAGTGGAGTGCTGTTGCTTTTACTGTCTGGTTGAGTTCTGCTGCTTGAACTATCTGTTT
>JAWNNP010003272.1:0-24646 GCA_035044805.1 Leucophenga maculata
TTAACCCTTATTTATTCCTGAAAAAAACTTCATAATCTGACCCTTAGTGTGGATTTCCACACATATGAGATCCCTATGCAATTTACACTATACAAATGATTTTTAGAGTAAAAATTATGATATTTTATTAATTCCAAATTTAATATTATTTTGTTATATCCCTTATATAATTAAACAAGCTTTTCTCCTAGACATTTTACACGAACATTTTGCTGGTGTGTACGCTTACAAACTCCTTTTTTGGAGTTTGAACCTTCGCTATAACAAATGTGACAGCTAGCTTTGCCATCGATGTTTGGTGGAACACTTTTGCATCGTTTTTGAGAAATGCCTGATGTTAATGGTGAGTTTTCACAAGATTCATTAAATTCGTAAGACCGAGTTGGACACGTGGACCGAGCTAAGGCACTACTGCGCAATGCCTTTGATTCATTTACAGATGCTCCGCTCACTGCCGAATGAGTCGACGCTGCAGTTTTGGTTCGGGGTACATGCTTTCTGTTTGTCATATATGGTTCTGAAAGTGATATTCCGAGCTTTCGCAAGAAAGTTCAACGCATTGTTTGTTTGTTTTTTTTTTTTGTCAATTCGGGTTCACATCATTATAAATTATCATCGCGTTTAGTGCCGAGTTGTCAATCATGTTTGAAAACACAGCTGTCCGCCATCGGTTCGTCTTTCTCTTACAACTGTAACAAGATAACATTTGGACCACTACATCTACGCCACCTAATGGATAAAAAATACTTGATTGAAGATCAAAACAATCTAAATGAAAAACATTAGAACAAACCTTTAGTTTTGTTATAGTACTGGATAATTGCAGGCAATTTCTTTCCGTCTGATTGTATATTATTGGAAGCAGGCATTGTGCTTTGCAGAACCACGCATTTATCTTTCTTGCCGACGTATGACACGAGTGTTGTATTTTCTGTAAATGCAAATGTTGACTGGTGGATGCTTCTTTTGTTTTTGCGCATTGTACCGACCATTGTCAATCCTTGGGAAAACAATTTTTGACCAAGATCGTATGATGTGAAAAAGTTGTCCATCGTAATATTATGACCTTTCATCCCTTCTTTTGAAAAAAAATAACCTATGTTCTCTTACAAGACCCCTCTATTTTCAGACCACAATTTTATGAATGGGTTCAGCGGCTTAGGCGTAAAAAAGTGACATTCATTCATACAAATATCTCCACAAACTAGAAGAAGATTTAAAAAAATTGCGCCTGGTTGTAATTGTTCTTTCACAAAAAACTTGACTTAACTCACATATATCGTATGGTCCTTGTACTTATAATCTCTGATAATCATACGTTTAGGCAAATCACACAGCCTATGTTCAAAATAAAAGTCGTACCGACACTTAGACTTAGAAAAAAACCAAATGACAACCAATATACGAACTACAGTTCCTCCTTCACCGTACAATTACAGAACCATAGATGCCAAGAATATGGTGACACCACTCTGCACTCTGCGTTCATTCTGTGTTGTGTTTGAGACCTCCACATCACTACATCCCATATACAAAGAACTTGAAAATAAGCCTTATCAAGCAGCCATCCACTCAACAAAGCATTGTTATTGAACCTGCTAGTTACTCAGCAACTATGCCTACTGTGCCTACTATACACATTTAAATCATGATACTATAAAAAGTTCCACCCATTTACGGACTACTACAGATAATATCACACTAAATGGCATAGAATTGTTACTCTTTAATCTGTCGCAATGTATGACACTGATGCAGAACACTCTACAGGAACTGGTGAAAACTCAAAACCAAATACTCCAAATCGATTTTTCATAAAAATGAATGTCATAAACTCGAAACAAATCTATTAAAAAAAGTAATAATTTGGATTTTGTCTCTCCAGGTCAGCCTACGTACTGGCCATCGGATCTAAGGAAAATTTCGGACCTAATAGATTTCACAATTACTCGACATATCTCTCGAAATTTAATTCAAACACAAACTTTAGACGAACTCTTATCTGATCACACTGCGGATATATTTAAACTCATCGAGAAGCCAATAATAAGTAACCCTCTATTTAAACTGACCTCGAAACTGACCTCCAAAAGAACAAATTGGCTTAAATATAGAAAATGTACAATATCAGCTCTGAAGTTGATATCGAAGTCTCAGTAGACAGCTTCAAGACATTACTTGTTGCCCCCGCGAACGACTCTGAACCCGTATAATAAAATTGACGTCCTCAAGATATAATTCACAACCCTTTACTAAGAGTGAACTAGAGCGTTTAATCTCTGAAAAAAGACGCTTAAGGCGAGAATTTCGGACAACTAGAACTTCCGGATTAAGCCCCAGATAGAATTAGACTCGACTATAAGATGCGCTTTTGGATATTGGGCTCGTAGTGATGAAGAGAAATTGAATGTATTTGCGGAGGGGTATCTCTTACCCTACTACCACTGCTCTTAAACTACATTTTAGAGAGAAAAAAAAAACAAGTAAATTACAGTTGGGCGTAACCGACTGAAAGAGGCCCTGAACCAGTACAGTACAGGTTATAAAATTGTCATTCATTATCCGATTTTGATAAAATTTTTAATAAACTATAATTAATTCCGGTAAAGTCCTAGTCGAATGCAAAAAAATCGAAGTTTCTATCCATTACTGTTTTTGAGATCCTTTCGTTCATATAGACGGACAGACGGGCATAGATGCATCGACTCCTTTATCGCTCCTGACCATATCGGGGGTAATTTTGTACAATGAACAGTGTCCTAGTTCCACAATCCAACGATGTAACATACATAGGAGTTCACTTAGACTTAGAAAAAAACTCAAATGGCATTGAAAAGCATCAATATGGATTGGCCTATCAACTCTCGTAATCCTCTGTGCCCCGAATACAAAGTGCTTGCTTACAATAGCTCAACAAATGACAATACGGCTTTCAACTATGGAGTAATGCTAGTAAAAGAAATATTTAAATTATGCGAATAATCACAGCAATATGAATTGAACTTCCCAATATTTTAACCCGTTGAAGTTGAATTTTTCATCAGAACCAGCAACACAAAAATCCTCCTATTGTCAGAAATGCAGTTTAAAGGTAAAACATTATTCAAAATTGACGGATATAAATTAATTATAGATATCTATCCATGGCGGTGCAGCTAACTTGTAAAGAGCGGACTTAATCTCAAGGTTTCGCAAGGCTGCACAAATGGTAGCTGATAATTGGCGGCTGTATATGGTCGTAACCATAGACAAAAGGATGCTTTTAAGTAGGATATCCAAAGAACTTAAGCAAGAAGATGTTTGAGTGGTTTAAGGTAGCAAAGCCTTGACGAGTTTCTCAAAACAGTTGAACCCTTTGACCCGTTGAACAACATATGGTCTGCTACCGAATACACCAAAACGTATTACTTCTTTTTCTTAGTTTAACATATTCTGCCCAGTTCCCGTTCGGAAAATTATTTTCGAGTTGAAGTCAAAATGATGCATTAAAAAAACTGAACTGAGCTGAGCTGTTTGATGTCGCACTATGCACAACTCTTAAACATTTTTCCATAACTTCACTTAATGCAAACGAATAAATATGTACCTAATGACTAAGTACCTACAATACAGTCGCATATAGCTCGGTTGCACTGAATCTGTAATAGCACTCAAAGCAAATATCAAATAGAATAGCAATTTATGTGTTTTGGACAAATGACATACATGGCTATGTCAGCTCGCCCCGATACGCTGATCAAGAATATATATACTTTCTGGCGTCGCTGAAGACTCCATTTGGGTGTTACAAATTTTTATTCTACTTATTTACAAATTCTCTTTGGGAACAAAACTTTTGCTCTCACAGCAACCAAAGCGTTTCCCTAAAAATTAAAATTTTTTAACCACGATACTAAAATAAATTATGTTGTAAGAAAATAAAAAAACAATAAATAAAATAAATTAAAAAAACAATTCCTCAGGGCCAATCGCCATGTGTTGGCCGCCTGTGAGAACAATGCGAACCCAAAGCAGACAGTCACAACACTTGCAGCTAGCAGGCATTGTTGTCTTAAATACTGCATATATCGACTTTAATTTTCGTCTTTGGCTACATTTGAAAAATTTGTAGCTATGAACTTTTATGTCAGTTTCATTTTCATTAGCAAACCTTTCCAACTGAACGCTAGAGCACAGGTAAGCGACTACGTTTCTTGCTTTCATTGGGAGTCAGTCTTGGATTTGCATTAACAAGTGTCTGGCTTGATCAGTCGAGGCTAAAGGTTTGTCTCTAGATTCGTTCCAAGTCATTTGTTTGTGCGGTTATTGCTTTGCGAGTTTATAGAATCATTTTACGACTTTTTTGTTGGTTCGGCTCATCATGTTGGCCGCGAATGACTAGACTCTGTGAGTAGCCACTAGTATTGTATTGTTTTTTCGTATTCAGAAACATGGTCAATATCGAAATGAGCAGCAGGAATGAGGCTTGTCCAACGAGAGAATATTGAATGAAAGTTTTTATTTTTTTGTAGGCGTAGCACATTGCCGACAATAATAGTTGAAATGAAGCTGGATTTCGTCATTGATCCTTGCATTTTCCACAATCGATGTTCGGCTCGTCTCAACGTGACTCCAGTTGAGGTTATTTGAATCAAGCGTAATTGGCAGCATCCACAGACTACTATGGCAAATTGAATGGTTATGGCTGAAAGAGCGGAAATAATTGTCTACTCAACCGCTTTGTACTACTGAACTACTAGTTCATACTCCATCGTTGAGTATTGGTGGCACTAGTCGCCAGGCTGCCCAGTGCACGACGACCTAAATGATTAACCCAAAGACATTATTAATATTATGCGCGCTTCCTCTGAGTTCAAAGCGGAGTTAGTGGCATACAAAAATCGTAAATCTGGCAAAACCTAAAAATAGAGAGAAAACTCAATGCTACAGCAATACATCGGAGATGTGAGGAAAGAGGGAGCAAATACTTATAAAAAGAATCAGGATTCTAACCCAATAATTGTCTCTGGTTGAAAGAAAAACAAAAAATGCTGAACATGTTGCGGCCTCTGCTCGCTCAGCTGCACTGTTTGTTGCCCCCGAAAACAGGCTCAGACTGCCAACGAGGCTGCAGCGGATCAGAACAGAATGCATAGAATAGAATAGAATAGAATAGCATAGATCAGTAAAGCTGGGAGTTGGATGGAAAAAAAGTCAAATTGCTATATGAAAGAAACTAGCCCAAAACACGATTAACCCACATCTTGGACGCGATCATAAATTATTATGCAGTGCAAGCATCAGGCGAGCATATTGCAACAACAACAGCAAAAACAACAACATGAGCAGATCATGTCGACAAAAAAATTGCTATTTTTTGTTTATTTTTTTTTTGTTGTTGTTGTTGTTTTTATTCAAGTTGCAACAAACAGCAACAGAAACAATGTTCTGCAGCGCAGTCTGCAGCTGATATCGAGGTTGCCACGATGCTCCATAGCCGCCACCGCCATCGCCGAGTCATCCAACCCAATGCCATATGAGCAGCCCGAAAAATATGTTAGAAACATGACTTTCTAGCGGATTTTATAGTAAGTATTTCTTAGTGCTCCACTGTGACTGCGATCTGTCGTTCTACCCCACCGCATACAACAACTCAACTCATTCATATATTTATACTGCGGGTGTGCTCGCGTACCGGGGCTGCATTTAAATGTGAGGCTGGCGCACGCGTGCATCGAGCGCAGCATACCAGAATAGAATAAAGCTGAATAAATCAGTGGCGGATCTAAGAGTTTGCTTATTAAATTGAGTCCTTTACATGTATTCTATTAATACTTAAACGAATAGGCGAAGCTTCTTCGTAAAATGTTGATAGGAACATTCCGCAAATGTGGCGACAAAATCATTTAATAATTACTCTTTACAAACACACATACAACTAATTTACAGTTGTATATCAATGATGAACCGGATAAGTAAATCCAACTTAGAAGCCTTGGAACTTTAATGTGGGCTGTAATGGAACATTTTTGTATACACTTAGTACAATTAGTACATGTTCAATCTAGGAAATCTGAAAGACTATCTTTTAATTCAATTTTCAGAGAATAGGCAAACAAATAACACAGGTTAAAAAAACAATCAGGGGTACCTTTCATCAAACTAGGGGTATTACATGTTTTTGGGGTCACTGAACACGAATTTAAAGTCCGGTTTGCTCCATTATGTTATCGAAATTTTGAGAAAAATAATTTGAGAATAAATGACGTATCCTAATTTTTAAAATGTTGTACCATTTTTTTTTAGCAAATTATGTATGTAAATTAGGATCTTTTTTATTTTCTAGATATTATTTGTTGTAACTTTTCTAAAACTTTGACAGTCATCTTGAAGTAACTATAAATAGGCGACATTCATTTGCTTCGTGCGGAATATCATGTCGCTACAGAATTAGCGATTTTAATTGTCATTCGATTTTGCTAGAAACTGATATGAGTTTCTGGAGCTATTAGTTCAGAAAATTCTTTGGACAGTCCTGCGTTTCAAAATCTGACTTCATATTCGTAATCAGCGACCCCAAAACCCGTAGCTACGAAGTTATATAAAAATTTAAGAATTTTTCAAAAACTAGACCGCCATAATGGATTTTGAAAATCAGACTTCAAAATTATAATCATCTACTCCAAAAACCTCTAGATGCCATAACTAAGGTGTAATGTCAATATTTATAAAATTTTGTCCGTCACGTGAAAACCGTCATATTTTTGAGGTAAGAAAAAAATCATGAACGACCTATGGGGCCGCTAGTCCAAGTGCCGTACGTTACTATCGAAATGTTAACTGAAACTCCATATCGTTTCAGAAAGGTCATATATTTAAAATTGTGCAACTCCGACGGCATGGAAAATTGTATAAAACGATTGCGAGGAATCAAATGATGAGATCAACATCTATAAATTCGGCATCTATGGAGTTCGCACCATAACACATTGGGCCAGGAATGTCGATTTTGGCTAAAATGAATAATTCTAGAACAACAAGAAAATTATGGCTACTAAGTCTGCTATATATCTCTTTTGGTGTCGCTGATTACGTGTCCGATGTAAATTTTCAAAAATTTAAAATGACGAATCCAATATGAATCCAATATAAAATTCAATCGGTTTAGCGTGACACTTGGTATTCGAGGTTTTTTTGATACACTGATGACGAGTATCAAGTCTGATTTTCAAAATTCAAAATGGTGGATCCAAAATGGCGGATGAAACCAATTTAATACATTTAAATTTGCTTGAAAGTGGTTACAAGGGGATTTTTAGGTGCGTTGATTGTAAATATGTCAGATTTTGAAAATAAATGATGACAGATACAATGTGGCGGACGAAAGAAATACAACATTTTTTCAAGTTCATGAAACATGATGTCAGGGTGTTTTTTGGGTCAGATTTGAAAAATTAAAGTTTAGGATTGGCTCCATTTAATTTAGCACTCAGAAAGTACTACGAGAAGGCTCCTAATCCGATTTTACATCCCGTTTTTTCTTTGTTCTTTTTTTTTGTTATTAGGCCCTGTACCGAAGGTACAAGAGCCTATTGGGTTTGTGCAAATGTATGTAACAGGTAGAAATAATGGTCGGAGACCCCCCAAAGTTACCCCCATTATGGTCAGGAGTGATAGAGGAGTCGATATAGCCATGTCCGTCTGTCCGTCTGTCCGTCTGTCCGTCCGTCCGTCCGTATGAACGAAAGGATCTCGGAAACGGTAATAGATAGAGACTTCGTGTTTTTTGCATTCGTCTAGGACTGCTCCGGAATTTCACAAGTTTATTTTGAAATTTTGCCCCTCCCCCCCCCCTTCCCCATAAAATCACCCCCAAGGAGAAATATTTCTTCGGCACAAGAAAAATTGAGTATGCCAGTATAAAGTTAACGTCCCTCTTAGTCAAAATCCAAAAAGTTCATCAAAATCGGATAATAAATAACGATTTTATAACCAATTGAAGTTGAATGACCCCCCTTTCCTCTTCATTCATATTCGAGCAGTGAGAAGTGGTCATGTGTTTGGTCATATGCTCGGGAAACGTTTAATGTGTTTGTTAGGAGACCTGAACTGGTACAGGGCCTCTTACAGTCGGTTACGCCTGACTGTATTTTCTTACTTGTTTTTTTATTATTTTTAGGCCCTGTATCGAAGGTACAAGAGCCTATTGGTTTTTTGCAAGTGTATGTAACAGGTAGAAATAATGGTTGGAGATCCCCCAAAGTTACGCCCATTATGGTCAGGAGTAATAGAGGAGTCAATAGTCAAAAGCCATGTCCGTCTAGAAACGGTAATAGATAGAGACTTCGTTATTTGTTCATTCGACTAGGACTTCGTCGGAAGTTTACAAGTTTTCTATGATTTATCCGTCCTCCCTTTTCTTTTCAAACATAAAAAAATGAGTTATAAGGCAATTATTCGTATAGTGAGAAGTGGAAGAAGCCAAATACTTTTCGTCAGAACTATATTTCCTACCTTTTTGTTTTGGACTGCTTGGTATGACCCGCTATTAAAACATTATTTAACGTGTTTGTTTGGCGACCTGTACTGGTACAGCGCCTCATATAGTCGGTTATGCCCGACTGTAATTGTCTTATTTGTTTTTTTTTTCTCTTAAGTTTATTATTATTTTTGTACTTTAATATATAAAAGTTATTTATTTTTGAATATTGAGTCCCTTCATTCTTCATCTGATAATTCCACAATATTTCTTCGTATTCAGTTTCTAGTTGACCTCTTGAACCTCTTCTGCATTTTCATCTTCATTATCCTATTCGTGATCAGGGGTTAAAAATAAAACCATTTGTCTTACTTCGTTTGGCAGTATGAGTCTTTTTCTTTCGCATTTTCAAGATTTAGAGCTTCCGTTAGAATCAATAGGATCTGAAAAATCCATCATTCTATAAAACTAGTCTTGTAAACTGGCTGTTCTACTAGATCTAGTCTTTAATTTTTGTAGTCTTTGATTCGGAATTTTTGGTCCCTCTTCTTCTAACACTTCCACTACTAAGGTACTATTTCCCACAACTTGTCCAGAATGCACTAGTATTTTATGACCTGTGGCTGGCATTGCAACCCATGGTTAGAGTGAGACGTATAATTCTGCAGTTTTGTGCAATAATTTTAATATTTCTGTACATCCCTAGAAATTTGAGAGGAAAGTGCGATTAAAACATTCTTTACTTTATGTACCAAATGACAATCAATACCTAGGAATCAGGGTAATCGTCTGCATTTTGAAATGCTCTGGATGCTATATGTCCATCGTTAGCACTGTTACTTCCACCACTTTTGTGTTTATCAACTATCAAGCCCAATTCATCATGCATATTCACGCATTTCTTGTGATCTGAAACCATTTTTTTATGGTTCTCTTAGTTGCCATTCCATGATAGGAAGACGATATGATATATGCAAAACCCATTCAAAGAACCTAGCAGAAACTTATCAGTTTCTCGCAAAATATTCTTTAAATTATTAAAATCTTTTGATGACTTACAAACAGGACAACTTCGTTATGATTTGGCATTCGTTAAAACATTAACCACTTTTCCATCAACAAATTATAAGTTTGAAGAAAAATGAATCACAACTTTTCGATTTTCATTTAATCAATTTGAACCCGAAAGTAGGCCACTTAATAAAAACGAAGTACACCCAATCTACAATTTAAAATACCTGCTGCACCGCAGAATTTCTGTAGAAGAACCGCACAAGCGCAATAACCCGGTCCAATGCACCAACTGTCAGGAGTTTGGCCACACAAAGACTTACTGTACTCTACGTTCTGTCTGCGTCGCCTGTGGAGAACTCCCCAATACCGCTACATGCACAGCAAACAAGTTGGATTCCAACGCGAAAAAATGTAGCAACTGTGGAGGAAATCACACGGCTCATTATAGAGGATGCCCTGAGTACAAAGAGTTGAAAAACCGCCTTCATCTGCGAACTGGCTCTGCTCGCTCTCACCCCGTAGAGTCATTTGCACGCACTCCAACGTATATTTTTGACACAACCACCCCTGGTGTGTCTTTTGTCAATGCCTTGAAATCAGGGCTAAAGCCAGCTGATGCAAAGTCATATGGCCAAACCGTTTCCCACACGGTACCCGTGGGCCCCTCCACACAAAACCCACAACAACAAAGCATTCCCCAAAATGCTAGTACACCACTCAATGGCATCGAATCAATGATTGCATCAATGCAACAAAGCATGATGAATTTCATGGCATTCATGCAAAACACAATGCAAGAAATGATGCGGAATCAAAACACTCTGATTCAGATGCTTCCAGCCCAACAAAGCAAATAATGACTTGCTTAAAAATAAATATATGTCTCTGGAATGCCAATGGTGTTTCCCAACACAAAAACGAGCTCGTAAATTTTCTCGAAGTACGAGACATTGATGTATTGCTTCTCCCAGAAACACATCTTACGAATAAATACAACTTCAAAATTCCAAGGTATGCGTTCTATTCCACGAACCAGCCAGATAGCAAAGCCCACGGCGGAACTGGCATACTCATAAGAAGTCGTATTAAACACCATTCTCTACAGACATTTGCAACCAATTATCTCCACCTCAAGCCACCTCAATAAATGTTCAAACAAAGTTTGGTAGTGTAAAACTATCGGCAATTTATTGCCCTCCAAGGTTTACGGTATCTGAAAAACAGTTTCTCGAATTCTTCGACACTCTAGGTGATCGCTTTATAGCCGCGGGAGATTATAATGCCAAACATACACATTGGGGCTCAAGGCGTCAAACCCCAAAGGAAAGCAGCTCTACAAAGCAATTATAAACACCAAAAACAAGCTTAACTATGTCTCGCCCTGTACTCCAACATATTGGCCTACAGATTCGATGAAAATCCCAGATCTCATTGATTTTGCAATAACACGAAGAATTTCAAGTCATCTAATATCTGCTGAATCTCTTGCAGATCTCTCATCGGATCATTCTCCAATTCTTTTTAGTTTACTGGAAAAACCTCAACTGAAAGAGTATCCCAATAAACTCACCTCACAAAAAACCAATTGGCTCAAATATAAAAAGTATATAAGCAGTCATATCGAGCTGAACCCAGCAATAAGTAACGAAATCGATATTGAAAACTCTGTCAGTGCCCTAAGTACTGTTCTCAGTGCTGCAGCTCAACACTCCACACCACAACCATCCCAAGAAGGCTGCAGGTCATGATTTAATTTCCCCAAAAATGATCATGGAGCTTCCCAGCCCAGCTGTGACATATATCACAAAATTGTACAACGCGATTTTTAAATGCGGATATTTTCCAACTCAGTGGAAGAAATCGGTCATAGTCATGATACCGAAACCCGGAAAGGATAAAACACAGGCAGCGTCATATAGACCCATAAGCCTACTATCCTGCCTATCCAAACTGTTCGAAAAGTTGGTTCTTTTAAAAATCAACTCACACATGCAGAACGTTATTCCCACCCACCAATTTGGGTTTCGTGAAAAACATGGCACTATCGAACAAGTAAACCGAATAACCTCGGAGATTAGAAATTAAAATATTGCTACCAGCAATAGAGTATTCACGATACGTCAGAATGACTACATAACACAGGAGTCTGAAATCAAAGCTGGAGTATCCCAAGGCAGCGTTCTCGGTCCTATGTTATATGTTCTATACACATCAGACATACCAACGGATCACAGACTTACAATATCCACATTTGCTGATGACACAGCCATATTAAGTAGAACTAGATGCCCATTACGAGCAACCAGACTACAAGCAGATCATCTCATTCTTCTCGAGGAGTGGCTAGCTAACTGGCGTATAAAAGTTAATGAGCAAAAAAGCAAACACGTCACATTCACTCTAAACAGAGGTACTTGTCCATCGCTGACTCTAAACAACATTGTGATCCCACAGGCCAATGACGTCGTGCATCTCGGCATTCATCTCGAAAGACGGCTCACTTATCGTAAACATATTGAAGCCAAAAAAACACAGATAAAGCTAAAAGCCAACTCCCTACACTGGCTCATAAATCCGCGGTCCCCCTTAAGCTTGGACTACAAATTGCTTCTTTACAACTCCGTAATAAAGCCTATTTGGACGCACAGTTATGGGGCAATGCGAGTTCCAGTAACGTGGATATAATACAAAGAGCTCAATCAAAAATACTTAGAACTCTCACTGGAGCACCCTGGTATATTCGCAATGCTAATATTCACAATGATCTTAACATCCCAACTGTGAAAACTGAAATAGATCGATTCAAGCAGACCTATGAATGTAAACTCAATTCTCACCCTATTCCACTCGCAAAATCTCTAACACTACTCCATATACAAACACGACTCAGGAGAAATGACCTCCCAGCCCTGTGATGTGCTCTTAGGGCCGCTGTAACTACATAAGTCTCCAACCGGGGGGCTTTGTGTAATACACAACTAGATTTAGGATTTGATAAATTATTGTTAGTCTCTTATCAAGAGAAGATTCAATAAAAAAAATAAAAACAATATGAAAAAAAAAAAAATTTTATCAATTTCAAAAGTGTTTTGCTCGTCGATTTATTTTTGAATTTCATTTCTGGTAGACAGAATAACTTCTGCTGAATCTTTAATAAACTGCAATTTAAGTAGACGACAAAATCGTGACGACAGTGATTTCTAAATTCCTATCCAATTATCATACTTCATCAACTTAAATTTTATTTAAATTATACAAATAACAGTAGAAATGGAACGCGGTTGCGGCGATCGAATGTTAGATACAAGTAAAAATTGAAGTAGAAACAACTGTCGAAGCAGAACGAAGAGTGCACAGTGGCCGGATTTGCATAAAATAAACTGCAGATCCCAGGGAAAAATTTTGAGATTAATCAGACCACGCCCATTCCCCATATTAACTGTTAAAATGCTTTGAAACTAATGTTTGTACATTATTTATGATTTTTAATATTTTTAAACATAATTAAGCTTTTGTTTAAGAAAAAGGCTCGATTCATTGCTCTGTGAACCATACTCTCTAGTATTATTAGTACGACTATTTTGGAATATTCTGTCGCGTTTGTAATATTTATTTCGAGCCTAGGAGGCGTTTTCGCCTTAGCATCCGAAGGGAACTGCAGAAGCAGAAATAATTTGTTTCATTACAAAAGTTTTGAAACTTTTGCGGACTTATTTCAAACTCGCAAGAAATGGCCATTAAAATTGTTTTGAAGCATTCAAGAATTTTTAAATCCAATTCCAATATAGAGGTACATAGTTGGTTATTTTTGATCGCCCTAATAGCAGTATTCCGCTTCCGTTTTGTTTTTGGTCGATCTACGTGCAGACTCATTTGCATCCATAGTTCATCTTGAATATTTTGTCTTCCGGCAATTTAACAAAATCTTGTGATTTGCAACGCAACTTGCCATTTATTCAGATCAATCCGATATGAAACGTGCAATACGAATTCGTACATCTTATCCATGAATGCAATGGACTCACTCCATAGGCTTTGATGAGTGGGTACCAAAACGTGTAAGAGAAAGAAATGTTTAATAAGCTATCCAAAGAGTGTGAGTGATCATATTTTTCTATTATTAGAGAGATGTCTTTTTTAAGACGCCATGACAATATTAAGGGAACAACTTTAATTATATACAGTTGCAGTTAATTAAATAAATTAATGAAAAAAAAAAAAAGCACCATTTTTCAAAGTTTGATCCTTAAGCGTCGATATAACACCAATTCTTCCACTCTTTGAAGTCCTTCATGCTAGCCCTATTGACAACATCTATTATTTGTGTCCATTTTATTCACACATTGCAGTCTGGAATACATATGCCACACTCTGTCCAAGGTGCTAATTAAAATAGGCAGTCTGTCCGAACACGAACACGGCGAGAAAAAGAGATATTGATGAAAAATCTGGAAAAGTATGGGAGATAGGTTAAGGTATAAAATACTTCGGTTTGTATTTTTCTGTTTGAATCATACAAAATAATTCCCCTTTGTTGCAGTTTTCACGCCCAGGTAAGCAAGTTGCAACATTGGGAAGTTCCGCTACTGTACATGAAACTTTGTATACATTTTTCTTGATTTGACTTGCGAATTTTTTGTCAGTCAGCCTCTTCCACCAAGCATTTTTCCACGTTTAATTATTTTGTTAAAAAGTTTTGACACCATGGCGCATGCAGATTTCCTGACTGCCTGCCTACCTCACCTCACGCTTAATGCCTGTCCTGACTGAACAACTTCCTCTACCTCTGGCTGGGAGCGAAGCGGAGTTGAGCCAATCCAAGTGAAGACAAAGCTCGAAGTCGGGAGGATGTGTGAAAAGATTAACCAACTCAAAAAAAGCTGAAAACGTTTACTGCATACGAGAAGGCATGATTATATGCCACGACAGATTGAATGACGGACGGACGAAAAGATAGTCGTACAAATGGAGAGACGGACGGGCGGATGGACGGGCGCATTGAAGGCTGTAAGGAGGGGCATACAGATACATCGGTTCGGGGCGGGCGAAATGAAACGTTTTGTTCAGTCAGTTTTTCCAACAAATGCTGACACTCAATTCCGAGATGTGTTTGTTGCTTTGGTATTTTGTTGCTGTTGCTGTTGCTGTTGCCTCATACACACACCGACCAATACATAACAGCACAGCGTCAAAGTGTATCTAGATTAACAGCAACAATAAGTAAGTATTAAGTTGTTTGTTGTTGTTGGTGTTGCCCGCTGCCATTGCATGTGTCAAATCTAATGTCGAGGAGAGTCTTGTAGGCAACAAATACCACGATTTGTCCGTCTACTTGAATATGTCTGTCTGTCTGTCGGTCTGTCTGTCGGTTTTCTCATTCGTCTCGAAATCTATCTGCATGCACACACTGCCTACCTAGATACAAACTTAGTTACACATGAAAATATGTAGAAATATATTTTCGCAGCGATTCATTGTAATTTGCTCAGCCTCCTCTTTTTTCCAACGTCTTTGTCTGTGCCCAGCCAAATCAGTTGTGCCGCAACAGAAATTTTACTTTCAAATAATGTTTGAGGCATTTTTGGATTTATTTTCGGTTAGGTCCGCTTTTCCGCATATGGGTGCGGCTGGCGTGGCAAATTGCGGGAATATATTAGTAGTAGTAGGCTTTGATTCGGTTGAGTGTTGGTTAAGGTGATAGCTCAAGGGACATGAGAAAGTTTTGTTAAACGTATTTGAATAATAAGAGAAATGAATTTCATGTCAAAGCTGTAAAGTGACGAATTCAAGTCTTAACCATATTAAAAAGGATTCGGTTCTCTTGGCGAACTAATTTAGGTTAGGCCTATCGTCACGTAAGCTATTTTTCCTTTGCCCGTTTCGTTTCGTCTACCCTCGCGATATTACAGAATTATTCTCCATAGTATATATTCTTCCTTCCGAGTAGACTAAGTATATTTCCATTAAATACTCAATATATTACTTATTCAAACACCCACAACTTCTTCAAAAGATATGAAAGCTAACCTCTAGCCTTATGATGTGTTCCTGTATGGCATTGATTTGTGACGACTGTACTGTAGCAGTAAAGCGACTATTCACCTGATGTTATATCCGTCAAGCGAATCCCATTTTGTGTTTAAGTACGTCCGTCATATGCGGAAACTACAATATTTGCTAATCTTTCTGGCAGTTTGTGGATTCCATCCCAAAACAACTTCTTCGGTTTGGCGGCCAAAAACGAAAGGAGCCAATTTTTAATATTATGTTCTGAAGTGAAGCGTATTCCGGTAAGTGCATTTTGCATTGATCTGAACAAGTTGTAATCAGAAGGGGCAATGCCTGGGCTTTAAGGCGGTTAAGGTAGGTCTTCCCACCCACTGCTTTCCAAATAATTTTTAACCGATCGTGCAACATGTAGTTAAGCGTTGTCATGATGGAAAATGAAAGATTCTAGTCTGGTCGCATATTCCGGTCGTTTTTCCGTGATGGTTTTTTTTCAAACGAATCAATTGTGTTCGGAAGAGGTCCCCGTTGATCGTCTGATCCGATTTGAAGAGCTCATAATACAACACACCCTTGTGATCCCACCAAATGCAGAGCATTACCCTGGCGCCACGGATATTCTGTTGATGGTCGGCCGGGCATCACATACGATTTCTAGCGCTTGGGATTATCGTAATGTATCCATTTTTCCTCACCAGTGACAATCCGATGCAAAAATAACTTCTTTTTATGGCGTTCAATCAACAACTCTGACATGCAGAATCGGCGTTTTACTAAGTTTCAATTCATACGGCACCCGGATGAGTTGCTTTATTATCCTACTTGGAGAGAATAAAGCGCACAGTGCCGACTTTATTGTTGAGTGACCGAAAAATAATAAGCGGCAGACTCCGCTAAACTGCCAGCTAAGAAGTTAAAGAATTCTATCTATTAATACCAATACATAGACAATTCGTTAGGCTTGGTTTTCGGGATGGAAGTGATGTTTCTCGATGACATTGACATCATCGGCACTTGCGAATTTCATCTTCAGTTTTGTAGCAAACTTTGTTTTTGTGAGAACAGAAATAACCAACAACAATAACAACGAAGAATCAAGCTTGCTAATAGATACTGCTAGGAAAGCAAATTAGAATGGGCGACCCAAACTTAATTGGTTGTTAACGTTAATAAAAGACGTCAAGACACGCGTCGTAGTGAGAAGGCATGGAAAGATCTCTTTGCTTACTTGGTATAACCAGCTACTGCCAATAGCTCACAGTAGCGCGCAGATAGCGGCTAGCGCGCCTTCCTACGTTCGGCCATGACCCAACAACAGTCAAGTACTTGTAACACTATATGACAGCCTTCTAGCAAGTTTTGAACTCCAAAGATGACATGTGGCATTAATTAATTATAAGCAAGTAAGAAAATTACAGTCGGGCATAACCGACTGCAATAGGCCATGTACCAGTGCAGGTCGCCTAACAAACACATTAAATGTTTCCATAGCTTATGACCAAGCAGTGCAAAACAAAAAGGTTAGGAAATAATTCATAATTGGGAGATTGGGACTCGTTTGCTCAAGTTCACATTGTGGGAAAAGTTGTTGACTGCCATTCACTTGGGATTGAACGACAATGATTCTTGTTACAAATGGTCCAAGCAACTCATACGTCCGTTAGGACACGTATCTCCTGGGTAGCTTCTGAACAGCTGAAGGCGAAAACCCCTCCCCTTAATTAGGGGTTGGTACGCTGGGCCTAGGACCCGCCTCGTTAAAAAAAAAATAAATCCCCAATGAAAACTAACAGGAAGCCTCGGAAGGAACCCTATGATGACGACCCCCGCAAACGACATAAGGATCACGATTTACGGATACCTGTCCACACCTTTAATTGGGATGGTGCAAATATCCAGCTGGTTGATGATAGGACAGGGTTGCTCTCAAAAAGCTGCCATGCGAGTAAGCACGAGTTTGGATGTGTTTTCGTGGTGAGTAGGAATCTACGTGGCCTCGTCTCCAGTTTCACGCCTGTTGACGAGCGCCTAGCCGCGATACGCATCAAGGCTAAATATTTTTATATTAGCCTGATCTGTGCGCACGCCCCGACGGAAGAGAAAGACGACGATGCTAAAGATGATTTCTATGAGCACTTGGAACGTCCGCACGAGCGCTGTCCCAAACACGATGTCAAAATCGTGCTTGGCGATTTAAACGCCAAGATTGGGAAGGAAGGAATCTTTGGCCCAACCGTCGGAAAATTTAGCCTACACGACAGTACCTCCAATAATGGAGAGAGGCTAATCGATTTCGCCGCAGGTCGGAACATGGTAGTTAATAGTAAGAGTGTTCAACACCTTAACAGGCTACATGGCTTAGTCCAGATCACCAATCGGGCCACTATCTTGTCGCAGCCAAGGTACGCACTAGGCTCAGCTTAGTGCTCGCCGCACGTTCCAACATGCAACGAAAGCTAGACGTCTGCAAGCTGCAATCCGAATAGACCGCCACAGCCTTTTCAAACACACTCTCCCGACTGCTCCGGGAAACCTCTCGGTATTCTGGAGATATATGTGAGCAGTGGAAACATATCATCTCCTCCATGGATGGGGCTGCCAAGGATGTCATTAGTTATACAAAACTTGTGACGAATTCTTGGTACGACGAGGAGTGTCGCAATGCTACTGCAGAGAAGAAAGCTTCCTATCAGCGAACTCTGCAGTCGGGAGCAACGCGAGCTGTTAGAGAGCGATATCGAGAGAAATGGAAAGAGGCGAAACGCCTTTTCAGACGATGTTGAGAGGTTAAGAGACAGAAATCAAGCTTAAAAATTCTATCAAAAGGTCAAGCGTCTGACTGAAGGTTTCAAACCTGGAGTAACTTTCTGTAAGGATGACAATGGAATTTTGGTAACGAATGAACAGCAATCACTGAGACTATGGAGGAGTAATTTTTCGATAGAGAAACGACACCGGAACCACCAGTTAATGATGGCTGGCACTATTGCAGAGCCACCGGACTATAACAGAGTCAATTCAGTTATTAAAAAGCTGAAAAATGACAAAGCGGCAGGCTCTGATGGGCTGCCAGCTGAGTTATTTGAGACCGGCGACAAGGAGTTGGTTAGGAGAATGCACCAACTTTTATGCAAGATATGGTCCGATGAACGCATACCCAATGACTGGAATCTCAGTGTTCTCTGTCCTATCTTTAAGAAAGGAGACCCCGCTGTTTGCGCCAACTACCACGGAATAAGTCTTTTTCCATCGGATATAAGATTCTTTTGCACGTATTGTGTAATAAGCTTAAGCCATATACGGAAACAATATTTTACAAAATTCTCTGAAATGGAAAAACAGTCACGATTCATACATTTAGTTTAGTTGTGAATGAGGAAAAGTCTAAATACTTAGAAACTCTGTGACGATGGAGAATTTCCAGAAAATTAGCGTAAAATAATTATGCAAATAATCACGCTTTCAAATAAATGCTTTTTTGGTGAATGCGTAATTAATATAAAACTTAATGAATACGATTCTGGTGCGTGAGAAGGGTACAAAAACTTCAGTTCTACTAAGGATTTTTCATCTGCAATATGTAACATCAAAATGAATGTTGAAGCATTGTTTCTTTTGCTTCTATATTAAATAAATTCTGGTGCAACTGGTTTTGTTTTAGTTTTAAATTTAATTATTTTTCTAAACTGGCCTCCAGTGTTGAAATGTTTTATTGCTTGACATTTTTTGTAGCATTTTTGTAGGACCACCCAACTTAGCTAAATTTTTGTATGCGTTCTAGGTAAGAAAAATTGTAAAGTAATCTCTGTTTCAGTTGTCTAAAATTTATCATTTAATTTAACTTCAACATGTGTACTCAAACAACGCTAAAAGCAAACAAATCGTATAATCTAAAAACCCTTTTATGCGCTGCAATTAGCATTATCTGCCAATTAAATCATAGAAAACCAAAAGTAGCGCAAATCGCGAAATGCAAATAAAATCTCTTAACCTATTTCTACGCTTTAGCTGCGCTCCGGCAAACACATGCAAAATGACCCCCGAAATAAAAGAACCGAAAATAAGAGACAAGCTCGCTGACATTTACCATTAATTTATGCAATTTTCAGCTCGTTTGTGTTTAAACACAACTCATTGCACTTTTTTGCTTAGATCTGTGGAGAGATTGCCAATATGCAAATTGATTGCCACAATGGCGATGGCGATGGCGCTGGCGCTGGCGGTGGCAGACACAACACAGAGAATTTGCCAAATGCGAAACGAATTCAATTTGGTGCGCACTACGCGGCGTATGAGCGATGTCTCTGAAGCGTACATAAAGAGCAAAATAAATGAATAGATTAAACAAACACAGTAAAAATGCAAAAAAAGGAAAATATTTTAATTACTATTTACAATGCTTGCGCGAATTAACTTCCAACTCGAGTTCATTCCAATAGATTTAATAATACAAGTGCATTGCTAAAATATTTGCTGAAACTAATTGGCAATTTTGTATCGCTTAAAAAATTTAAAAAAATTTCAATAATTCAATATAGTTGAGTGATACGATTCTCAGATACTCTACTTCGAAAACTAAATGATGAAAAGAAGTGTTACTAATGTAGCTAAAATGGAAAGCCTAAAGAAATTCAAATAGCTTTAAGCCTATTCGTCTGCAAAAAGGTTTGTATAAATAAATTTTAGTTTTACTCTAATTGGTGACAGATTATTTAATCAATTTCTTAAGCATTACAAATTTCATTAAAAAACTAAAATACTTGCAACAGAGACAGCAGCTAAATTCATAATGAGCACAAAGTGTGGCACGCATTCAAGAATTGGACGTGGCTGCTGCCATTTTTGGAATTTTAATTGAAAGCAAAACGAAACTGCTGCAAAAAGCAAGGCCCGCATCGAAACGCGTTCTGTATGCTCGTAGTTGTCTCAAATGATTTGAGACTAGCAAAGTGGCAACGCCATCGAGGTAGTAGCAGTGGCGGTGGCGGCTTTGTATTGCACATGTTATTGGCTATTACTCATACGACGTGTTGTCTGAAGTCGTTGACATCGTCACCATCGAAAAATAATTCAAAGCTTTGTGCAGAATCATTTAAACCGTCATGCAAAAGTCAAAGAAGTTAATTACCGAGCATATGCCACGCCATGAACATTTGACCGTGCAACGTGCCTGGTCAGGCAAGCGACAGCAACAGCGAATATTCATGAAATGAGAACAACGAACAGACGTGCTGTGTGTAATTTTCCTATTTTAATAAATATTATACACCTTATTCGTAAATATAATGTAAAAAATATTTACAAAATTCAATTTACTTAGTAATTTTTTTTTTCTCATACGATTATGTAGAACGAAAATGACCTATCACGGTTTATTCCGCTTATAGCTAAAGAATGATTTTTAAATTCGAACTTTGATGGTGCATATTTATTTTTAATTTATTTAAATTAAATTTATTTCTCACACAATGAACGTTTGTAGGGATTTATATTGCATTAGTATCAACTAAAAAGTATTGAATTTGAACGGCTGATTTTTTTTGATATTTGATATTTGTAGTTCGGAGTTTAAAGATACATGAAATGTTAATATGGGGATTTAATTTACGACTTTGCCCAACAATTTAGAAATGTGGAAGAGTAAATGATTCACTTGCTATACGATCACTAAATGTTACCCAATTCACCATTTTTTCTAAAGTTGGCACCGTTAACCTTCAACATCGAATGAGAAATGGCTCGAAGGTAGCAACTCTTATTAGTTTAGTTTGTACGAGAGTATGTCCTCTACATAAGCCGTAGGTATATGGTATTTTTCAAAGCTTGCCATCATACAAAAACTCTATGAGATAGCATCTTTAGTTCTTTTGAAACTCCTCATACAGAATTTAAATCGGATTATGATCTAGTGATATTGTTTAAAGATACTTAAAAGATTCATCGGATATCTTTTAATGCACACATATTCTTGGTCAACGTGGCAAGCTGATTCGTTCTAGTTGATGCATTGGCTAACCAAAAGCAACACAGTAGTTTGAATGACCAGAATCTTGCCACTGTTTCGTATAGCAATTTGAATTTGTATTGAAACAAGAGAAAACGTCAACCTAGGAGGTTTCTAGAGGTTATTATTTCAGCTAGAAACTCAAAGTTAGTTAAACTTTAAGTCATTTCAAATAGAATATTAAAAAAATATATTGAAATGTACGTCTTTCTGGCTACTCATATTAACATGAAGAATTTAAAGATTATAAAAAAAGGGAGCCTTTCCCACTTCCCTGTTCCTACTTAAGATAGTATTTAATGAACTTGCCCACCACTCTCTAAGGCGTTGTACGCATAAAAAGCTGCTTCTATTTTATGAATTTTTAATATGCCGTTTTTCTTGATACTTTACCTGGAACGGCCTTTTTTTTTTTGTGTATCTTATTACAATTATAATAAAACATTCCACATAAGTTCATATCGGAGCACTAGACGGCATAGGCCACATACAAATTCAATCCCTTCCTGTATTTTATTTAAGAAAAACATTTTGTTGTAGTTTAGTTTAGCTTGAGATAACAAATACCCATAAGATTTCCAATAAAATTTTCTCATTTTTCGCACGGATTCAGATGGGAATGCATCCCCATACAAATTTAGGGTTCAATGAGCGTACAGAGCATCTCGAATTCGAAAACTGAAGGCTCTTTCTCTTGTAGTCTCCAATTTTAATTTTAAACTGCTTCATGTTGTCTGCCTGCCTCCTTCTGACTGATACATAAATTTGTGCAAACTTAATTTACCTTTTCAAACTATATGGCCAGGGTGTAAAAATATAAACAATTGGGTGAGCGCTGTGGCTATGGTAGATAAGGATATTCAACACTTTCACACTTTGTATACCCTTGACCATGGCGAAATAACTATAAAGTTAATGTTTGTGAGGGACTTACTTCAAATACATTAATACCTTCAAAATCAAAATTAATTTATAAAATGTTGCAATATGGGGATGTATTTTCAATATTGCGACAGTTTGTCTTCTCTAACAGTTAAAATTTAAATCAACATTACCCTCCTCAAACATGTTTTTTTACCTCGAAGGAATATTACTAAAATCTCAAACATTTTTGGTATCTGTGGAATCGAGAGTCGATTTTTAGGTTCATGCACACGATTTCGAGATTCCGATTTGAGGTACAGAGATAAAATTCGATAGATATATCAAATAAATAGACGAAGTTAAATCCCTACGCCTTTGTAAGTGAAAAACAAAAAAAAAGGCGCAACAGCTGCTGTAGTCTTGTATGCGCTTGTGCTAATTATTTTGAATGCCAAGTATTGGCAGATCTCTCCAGACTATATCATTCCAACGGGTGCTCGGTCGTCGTCTATCCTTACATCCATTCGAGCGCGGTGAGCAGCACAGCGCAGCCGCTGGAATTTTAAGCGTTGTCAACCTTATAGATTAGTTCGTACATCTCGCGGTTCATACGGGACCTAAAATCCGACTCTAATATGACCAAAAAAGTCAAGAATCTTTCTCTCGAACAAATCCAACGAAATGGCTCAATCCCTATACATGACTCTGATGTTGATTTTCGTCTTTCCATAAAAGATCTTACTTCTAAATTGCTTGTTTAGCCCAAAATAGCATCTATTCGAATGCATGATTTTTCGATGGTCATTTCGGATCCAAGATAAACGAAGTGTTCTATAGCATTGAAGTTGAAAGTCTTCATAGTCACTGACCGTCCAAGATGCGATGAAGGCGTGCGAGAAGACACCAAATACTTCATCTTGTCCTCATTCACCGCTAGACTCGTGAGTCGAGACTGTTCTTCAGTCTCTAAGAACGCATTGTTAACTCGCTGTTCCTGTGTACGATATCAAGAGCAGCTTCATTTTCTTTTGGAAGATCGAGCCCGATATATTCTAGGCATGGTAGTAAAGGGGTCGGAGAGGTTATTTCCTACCCTGACAAATCGTTATGTATTTGATAGCTTCATCATGCAAATACGAACGTCGTCATGAGTTAAAAAACTTCGTTTTCGTTCGTTTTCCAAGATTTGTCGTAATGTTAATATTTAATCAACCCAATTGACCTCGTTTTAGTCCGGTGGCTCTACAATAGTGCCATCATTAACTGGTGGTTCCGGTGTCATTTTTCTGCCAGCGGGATTTTGCTGATCATCGCCTCCAAGTAGGTTTGAAAAATGACTCCTCCATAATTCAGGGATTCTTGAGCATCTGTAACCAGATTTCCATTTTCGTCTTCACAGAAAGTTAATCCGAAACTAAAACCTTCGGTCAGAGCATCATTTCAGTCACAAAACATCTCAACATCCTCAAAATCCCTCCTTTTTTCTCCTTTTTTTTGCGTCTGAAAAGTCGAACCTACTCTCTCCGTTTCTCTCGATATCTTAAACAGCTCGCAATGCTCCCGACTGCTGATAGTAAGCGTTCTTTTCTGCAGTAGCAGTTCGACACTAAAATATTTAGCCTTGATGGGTACGCAGCTAAGCGCTCTTCAACAGACGTCAATCTGGAGACGAGAATACGAAATCGAAACCGCATCCAAATTTGTGCTTACTCTCATGGCAGCTATAGCACATGTCTCAGAATGCTTTTTTAGAGAAACCCTGTTCGAACCATCGTATTTCCTGGATTAGAGTGATGGCAACCTTGTATGTTTCGAAAACATCAACCAGCCGGACATCATCATAGGGATTTATCCGATGTTTCCTTTGTGTTATCATTTGGTGACTTTTTTTATTTACTGGGGCGGGTCCCTGGCCTCGCGCACCAACCCATTTTTAAAGGGGAGTACTCTTCTCCGAACGGCTGTTCAGATGCTACCCAAGAGATACGTGACCTAACGGACGTTGTAAGCTGCTTGAGCCATTTGCAACAAGAATAATTGTTGGCCATCCCCAAGTGAATGGCAGTCAACCACTTTTCCCACAATGTGTAATTGTGCAAACGACCCCATCGCTCAAGTAATCCTACTTATTTGGGTAAGAATTGGATGGGGCGATATCCCCCTCGTATAGGCGATAAGCCAAATTCGTCATATCTATGATTCCCTTTGAGGTTCTGAGAAGAAATTTGTAATACAAAGAAATCCCATTAGCTTTGCTCAATTTCGGAGTACGCGATGTGTCGCCCCTCACACGTGCTATA
>JAWNNP010003273.1:0-12187 GCA_035044805.1 Leucophenga maculata
GTGGACACTTATTACGGCTAGGCTTCGATCCCGTGAGCGATTACGGTTGTCCCGATACTCGTGGCCACTAATTACGACTAGGCTCCGATTCCGTGAGCGACTACGATTGTCCTGATTCCCGTGGACAATAATTACGGCTAGGCTCCGATTCCGCGAGCGACTGCGGTTGTCCCAATTCCCGTGGACATTTATTACGGCTATGCTCCGATCCCTGAGCGACTACGGCTCTCCCGATTCCGGTGGACACCAAATACGGCTAGGCTCCGATCCCGTGAGCGACTACGATTGTTCTGATTCCCGTGGACACTAATTTCGGCTAGGCTCCGATCCCGTAAGCGACTATGGTTGTACCGATTCCCGTGGACACTAAATACGCCTAGGCTCCGATCCCATGATCGACTACGTTTGTCCCGATTCCAGTAGACACTAATTACGATCCCGTGAGCGATTATGTTTGTCCCGATTCCCGTGGACTCTAAATACGGCTAGGCTTCGATCCCGTGAGCGATTACAGTTTTCCCTATACTCGTGGACAATAAATACGGCTAGGCTACGATCCCGTGATCGACTATGGTTGTCCCGATTCCCGTGGACACTAATTTCGGCTAGGCTCCGATCCCGTTAACGACTACGGTACCGTTTCCGTTGGACACCAAATACGGCTGGGCTCGAATCCCATGATCGACTACGGTTGTCCCGATTCCAGTAGACACTAATTAGGATCCCGTGAGCTATTATGGTTGTCCAGATACTCGTGGACACTTATTACAGCTAGGCTTCGATCCCGTGAGCGATTACGGTTGTCCCGATACTCGTGGACACTAATTACGACTAGGCACCGATCCCGTGAGCGACTACGATTGTCCCGATTCCAGAAGGCACTAATTTCGATCCCGTGAGCGATTATGTTTGTCCCGATACTCGTGGACACTAATTAAGACCAAGCTCCGATCCCGTGAGCGACTACGATTGTCCTGATTCCCGTGGACACTAATTACGGCTGGGCTCCGATCCCGTGAGCGATTGCGGTTGTCCCGATTACCGTGGTCATTAACTACGGCTATGCTCCGATCCCTGAGCGACTGCGGCTGTCCCGATTCCGGTGGACACCAAATACGGCTAGGCTCCGATCCCGTGAGTGACTACGATTGAACTGATTCCCGTGGACACTAATTTCGGCTAGGCTCCGACCCGTTAACGATTACGGTTATACCGATTCCCGTGGACACTAACTACGGCTATGCTCTGATCCCTGAGCGACTACAGTAGACCGGATTCCCGTGTACACTAACTACGGTTATGCTCCGATCCCTGAGCGACTACGGTTGTCCCGATTCCCGTGAACATTAAATACGGCTAGGCTCCGATCCCATGATCGACTACGGTTGTCCCGATTCCAGTAGACACTAATTACGATCCCGTGAGCGATTATGGTTGTCCAGATACTCGTGGACACTTATTACGGCTAGGCTTCGATCCCGTGAGCGATTACGGTTGTCCCGATACTCGTGGAAAATAAATGCGGTTAGGGTCCACTCCCGTGAGCGACTACGATTGTCCTGATTCCCGTGGACACTAATTACGGCTATGCTCCGATCCCTGAGCGACTACGGTGTTCCCAATTCCCGTGGACACTAAATACGGCTAGGCTCCGATCCCGTGAGCGACTGCGGTTGTTCCGATTCCAGTAGACACTAATTACGATCCCTTGAGCGATTATGGTTGTCCAGATACTCGTGGACACTTATTACGGCTAGGCTTCGATCCCGTGAGCCATTATGGTTGTCCAGATACTCGTGGACACTAAATACAGCTAGGCTCCTATCTCGTGATCGACTACGGTTGTCCCAATTCCCGTGGACACTAACTACGGCTATGCTCCGATCCCTGAGCGAATACGGTTGTCCCGATTCCCGTGGACACTAAATACGGCTAGGCTCCGATACCGTGAGCGACTGCGGTTGTCCCGATTCCCGTGGACATTAATTACGGCTATGCTCCAATCCCTGAGCGACTACGGCTGTCCCGATTCCGGTGGACACCAAATACGGCTAGGCTCCAATCCCATGATCGACTACGGTTTCCCGATTCCAGTAGATACTAATTATGATCCAGTGAGCGATTATGGTTGTCCAGATACTCGTGGACACTAAATACGGCTAGGCTCCTATCCCGTGATCAACTACGGTTGTCCCAATTCCCGTGGACACTAACTACGGCTATGCTCCGATCCCTGAGCGACTACGGTTGTCCCGATTCCCGTGGACACTAAATACAGCTAGGCTTCGATTCCGTGAGCGATTACGGTTGTCCCGATACTCGTGGACACTAATTACGACTAGGAACCGATCCCGTGAGCGACTACGACTGTCCCGATTCCAGAAGACACTAAATTCGATCCCGTGAGCGATTATGTTTGTCCCGATACTCGTGGACACTAATTAAGACTAGGCTCCGATCCCGTGAGCGACTACGATTGTCCTGATTCCCGTGGTCACTAATTACGGCTGGGCTCCGATCCCGTGAGCGACTGCGGTTGTCCCGATTCCCGTGGACACTAAATACGGCTAGGCACCGATCCCGTGATCGACTACGGTTGTTCCGATTCATATAGACATTAATTAAGGCTATGCTCCCTGAGCTGCTACGATTGTCCTGATTCCCGTGGACACTAATTACGACTACGGTTGTCCTGATTTCCGTGGACACTAAGTACGGCTAGGCTCCAATGCCATGATCGACTACGGTTGTCCCGCTTCCAGTAGACACAAATCATGATCCCTTGAGCGATTATGATTTTCCAGATACTCATGGACACTAAATACGGCTAGGCTCCGATCCGGTGATCGACTACGTTTGTCCCGATTCCCGTGGAAACTTACTACGGCAATGCTCCGGTCCCTAAACGACTACGGTTGACCAGATTCCCGTGGACACTAAATACGGCTAGGCTCCCATCCCATGATCGACTACGGTTTTCCCGATTCCAGTAGACACTAATTACGATCCTGTGAGCGATTATGGTTGTCCAGATATTCGTGGACACCAATTACCGCTAGGCTCCGATCTCGTGAGCGACTACGGTTGTACCGATTCCCGTGGACACTAAATACGGCTAAGCTCCGATCCCATGATCGACTACGGTTGTCCCGATTCCAGTAGACACTAATTACGATCCCGTGAGTGATTGTGGCTGTGCAGATACTCGTGGACACTTATAACGGCTAGGCTCCGATCCCGTGATCGACTACGGTTGTTCCGATTCCCTTAGACATTAATTAAGACACTAATTACGGCTAGGCTCCGATCCCGTGAGCGACTGCGGTTTTCCCGATACACGTGGTCACTAACTACGGCTATGCTCCGATCCCGTGAGCGACTACGGTTGTCCTGATTCCCGTGGACACCAAATACGGCTAGGCTCCAATCCCATGATCGACTACGGTTGTCCCGCTTCCAGTAGACACAAATCATGATCCCTTGAGCGATTATGATTTTCCAGATACTCATGGACAATAAATACGGCTAGGCTCCGATCCCGTGATCGACTACGTTTGTCCCGATTCCCGTGGAAACTTACTACTGCAATGCTCCGATCCCTGAGCGACTACGGTTGTCCCGATTCCCGTGCACATTAAATACGGCTAGGCTCCAATCGCATGATCGACTACGGTTGTCCCGATTCCAGTAGACAATAATTATGATCCCGTGAGCGATTATGTTTGTCCAGATACTCGAGGACACTAAATACGGCTAGGCCCCAATAAATTGATCGACTACGGTTGTCCCGATTCCCGTGGATACTAACTACTGCTATGCTCCGATCCCCGAGCGACTACGGTTGTCCGATTCCCGTGAACACTAAATACGGCTAGGGTCCGATCCCGTGATCGACTACGGTTGTCCCGATTCTCGTGGACACTAAATACTGCTAGGCTCCGATCTCGTAATCGACTACGGTTTTCATGATTCCCGTGGAGACTTACTACGGCTATGCTCCGATCGCTGAGCGACTACGGTTGTCCCGATTCCCGTGGACACTAAATACGGCAAGGCTCCGATTTCGTAATCGACTACGGTTTTCCCGATTCCAGTGGAGACTTACTACGGCTATGCTCCGATCGCTGAGCGACTACGGTTGTCCCGATTCCCGTGGACACTAAATATGGCTAGGCTCCAATCCCATGATCGACTACGGTTGTCCCGATTCCAGTAGACACTAATTATGATCCCGTGAGCGATTATGGTTGTCCAGATACTCGTGGAGATTGGGAGATTGGGATTCGTTTGCTCAAGTGCACATTGTGTGGAAAGTTGTTGACTGCCATACACCTGGGAATGGCCAACAATGATTCTTGTGTCAAACGGTCCAAGCAACTCACACGTCCGTTAGGACACGTATCTCCTGGGTAGCCTCTGAACATCCGTTCAGAGGTGAGCTAACGTGAGAAGGCGAAGGGGCCCCCTCTCCTTTAAAAAGGGGTTGGTGCGCTGGGCTTGCGACCCGCCACTTTAAAAAGAAACCCCCCAATCAAAACGAAAAGAAAGCCTCGGAACGGCCCCTTAATGATGACGACCCCCGCAAACGCTATAAGGATCACGATATACGGATATGCACCTGGAATGTCCGCACCCTTAATTGGGATGGTGCAAGTATCCAGCTGGCTGATGTCCTCGAAAAATGCAAGGCTGACATCACCGCAATCCAAGAAATCCGATGGATAGGGCAGGGTTGTTCTAAAAAAGCATCCTGTGACATCTACTACAGCTGCCATGCGAGTAAGCGCGAATTTGGATGTGGTTTCGTGGTGAGTAGGAAACTACGTGGCCTCGTCTCTAGGTTCACACCTGTTGACGAGCGTCTAGCCGCGATACGCATCAAGGCTAAATATTTTTATATTAGCCTGATTTGTGCGCACGCTCCGACGGAAGAGAAAGACGACGATGCTAAAGATGAATTCTATGAGCGCTTGGAACGCCTGTACGAGCGCTGTCCCAAACACGATGTCAAAATCGTGCTTGGCGATTTCAACGCCAAGATTGGGAAGGAAAGAATCTTTGGCCCAACCGTCGGAAAATTTAGCCTTCACGACACTACCTCCAATAATGGAGAGAGGCTAATCGATTTCGCCGCAGGTCGGAACATGGTAGTCAGTAGTACCAGATTTCAACATCTTAACATCCACAAGGCTACATGGCTGAGTCCTGATCAAAAAACATGCAACCAAATTGATCATGTTCTGATTGACGGAAGGCACGCATCGAGCGTGTTGGACGTGCGAACGTTACGTGGTCCCAACATTGACTCGGACCACTATCTTGTCGCAGCCAAGGTACGCACTAGGCTCAGCGTAGTGCATGCCGCACGTTCCAACATGCAACGAAAGCTAGACGTCGGCAAGCTGCAATCAGAGCAGACCGCCACAGCCTTCTCAAACACACTCTCCCGAATGCTCCGGTAAACCTCTCCGATTTCTCGAGATATATGTGAGCAGTGGACACATATTACCCGCTCCATAGATAGGGCTGCCAAGGATGTCATTGGTTATATAAAACCTGTGAAGAATTCTTGGTACGACGAGGAGTGTCGCAATGCTACTGCAGAGAAGAACGCTTCCTATCAGCGAACTCTGCAGTCGGGAGCAACGCGAGCTGTTAGAGAGCGATATCGAGAGAAACGGAGAGAGGAGAAACGCCTTTTCAGACGCAAGAAAAAGAAGCAAGAAAGGCGGGAGTTTGAGGATGTTGAGATGTTCCGTAACAGAAATGAAGCTCGAAAATTCTACCAAAAGGTCAAGCGTCTGACTGAAGGTTTTAAGCCCGGAGTAACTTTCTGTAAGGATGAGAATGGAAGTCTGGTAACGGATGAACAGGAATCACTGAGATTATGGAGGAGTCATTTCTCCAACCTACTCGGCGATGAAGCGCACAATACCGCCGAAAGAGAAATGACACCGGAACCACCAGTTAATGATGACACTATTGTAGAGCCACCGGACTATTACGAGGTCGATTCAGTTATTAAAAAGCTGAAAAATAACAAAGCGGCAGGCTCTGATGGGCTGCCAGCTGAGTTATTTAAGACCGGCGGCGAAGAGTTGGTTAGGAGTATGCACCAGCTTTTATGCAAGATATGGTCCGATGAACGCATACCCAATGACTGGAATCTCAGTGTTCTCTGTCCTATCTTTAAGAAAGGAGACCCCGCTGTTTGCGCCAACTACCGCGGAATAAGTCTCCTTTCCATTGGATATAAGACTTTGTCGGGCGTATTGTGTAATAGGCTGAAGCCATATACCGACTCACTGATAGGACGATATCAGTGTGGCTTCAGACCAAAAAGGTCGACCAGTGACCAAATATTCACATTACGCCAAATCTTGGAAAAGACCCGTGAGTTCAACAAAGACACTAACCACCTATTTGTCGATTACAAAGCCGCTTTCGACACGCTGATAAGCGCGAAGTTCTTCGACGCCCTGTCTGCACTAGGTATCCCGGCAAAGATTGTCCGTCTTTGCATGGCGACGCTATCTAACACACAAAGCGTTGTCAGGGTGGGGAAAAACCTCTCCGACCCCTTTGATACCAAGAGAGGTTTCAGGCAGGGCGATGCTCTATCGTGCGATGTTTTCAATCTCCTGATGGAATACATCCTACGCCAATGCCCGTACATACAGAGTATGTCGGGCTCGATCTTCCAAAAGGAAGTGATGCTGCTCGCTTACGCCGATGACATCGATATCATCGGTACGCAGGAACGGCGAGTCAGCAAGGCGTTCTCGGAGATTGAAAAACAGTCTCGGCTCATGGGTCTAGCGGTGAACGAGGACAAGACGAAGTACTTGGTGTCTTCTCGCACTCCGTCAATGCGTCTTGGACGGTCAGTGACGATGGAGAATTTCAACTTCAGTGTTGTAGAAAACTTCGTCTATCTCGGAACAGAGATCACCAGCAACAACAACGTCAGCCTGGAGATCAGGCGAAGAATCACGCTTGCAAACAGATGTTTTTTTGGGCTGAGCAAGCAAATGAGAAGTAAAGCCCTCTCTCGACGGACGAAAATAAAGATATATAAGACGCTGATACTCCCGGTCCTACTGTATGGCGCAGAGGCATGGACCGTGATTGAGTCGGATGAGACAGCGTTGGAAGTCTTCGAGAGGAAGATTCTTCGCAGGGTCTTTGGTCCTATTAGAGTCGGCGACGAGTTTAGGTCCCGTATGAACCGCGAGCTGTACTGGGCTGGGCACCTCATTCGAATGGACGAAGGAGCTCCGGCACGCATGGTTTACATGGGGGGCCCAAACTTGATTGGTGGACGCCGACATAGAGGACGACCGGGCACTCGATGGAATGACCAGGTATGGAGAGATCTCTCCGTACTTGGCATTCAGAACGACTGGCGCTAGCGCGCACAGGATTATGGAGGCTGGCGCGCCTTCCTGGACGCGGCCATGACCGGCAGACGGTTGACGGCCATATAACTAACTAACTAACTAGATACTCGTGGACACTACATACAGCTAGGCTCCGATCCCGTGATCGACTACGGTTGTCCCAATTCCCGTGGACACTAACTACGGCTATGCTCCGATCCCCGAGCGACTACGGTTGTCCCGATTCCAATGAACACTTAATACGGCTAGGCTCCGATCTCGTAATCGACTACGGTTTTCATGATTCCCGTGGAGACTTACTACGGCTATGCTCCGATCGCTGAGCGACTACGGTTGTCCCGATTCCCGTGGAGACTTACTACGGCTATGCTCCGATCGCTGAGCGACTACGGTTGTCCCGATTCCCGTGGACACTAAATATGGCTAGGCTCCAATCCCATGATCGACTACGGATGTCCCGATTCCAGTAGACACTAATTACGATCCCGTAAGCGATTATGGTTGTCCAGATACTCGTGGACACTAATAACGGCTAGGCTCCGATCCCGTGAGCGACCATGTTGTTCCGATTTCCGTGGACATTAATTACGGCTAAGCTCCGATCCCTAAACGACTACGGTTGTCCCAGTTCCCGTGAACACTGAATACGGCTAGGCTCCAATCCCATGATCGACTGCGGTTGTCCCGATTCCAGTAGACACTAATTATGATCCTGTGAGCGTTTATGGTTGTCCAGATACTCGTGGACACTACATACAGCTAGGCTCCGATCCCGTGATCTACTACGGTTGTCCCAATACCCGTGGAAAGTAACTTCGTCTATGCTCCGATCCCTGAGCGACTACGGTTGACCCGATTCCCGTGGACACTAAATACGGCAAGGCTCCGATCTCGTAATCGACTACGGTTTTACCGATTCCCGTGGAGACTTACTACGGCTATGCTCCGATCGCTGAGCGACTACGGATGTCCCGATTCCAGTAGACACTAATTACGATCCCGTAAGCGATTATTGTTGTCCAGATACTCGTGGACACTAATTACGGCTAGGCTCCGATCACGAGAGCGACTACGGTTGTACCGATTCTCGTGGACACTAAATATGGCTAGGCTCCGATCCCATGATCGACTACGGTTGTCCCGATTCCAGTAGACACTAATTATGATCCTGTGAGCGTTTATGGTTGTCCAGATACTCGTGGACACTACATACAGCTAGGCTCCGATCCCGTGATCGACTACGGTTGTCCCAATTCCCGTGCACACTAACTACGGCTAGGTTCCAATCCCATGATCGACTACGAATGTCCCGATTCCGGTGGACACTAAATACGGCTAGGCTCCGATCTCGTGATCGACTACGGTTGTCCCCATTCCCGTGGACACTAACTACGGCTATGCTCCAATCCCTGAGCGACTACGGTTGTCCCGATTCCTGTGGACACTAAATACTGCTAGGCTCCGATCCCGTGATCGACTACGGTTGTCCCAATTCCCGTGGACGCTAACTACGGCTATGCTCCTATCCCCGAGCGACTACGGTTGTCCCGATTCCCATGAAACTTAATACGGCTACGCTCCGATCCCTGAGCGACTACGGATGTCCCGATTCCAGTAGACACTTATTACGATCCCGTAAGCGATTATGGTTGTCCAGATACCTGTGGACACTAATTACGGCTAGGCTCCGATCCCCGAGCGACTACGGTTGTCCCGATTCCCATGAACACTTAATATGGCTATGCTCTAATCCCTTGATCGACTACGGATGTCCCGATTCCAGTAGACACTTATTACGATCCCGTAAGCGATTATGGTTGTCCAGATACTCGTGGACACTAATTACGGCTAGGGTCCGATCCCGAGAGCGACTACGGTTGTACCGATTCTCGTGGACACTAAATATGGCTAGGCTCCGATCCCATGATCGACTACGGTTGTCCCGATTCCAGTAGACACTAATTACGATCCCGTGAGCGATTATGGTTGTCCAGATACTCGTGGACACTAATAACGGTGAGGCTCCGATCCCGTGAGCGACCACGGTTGTTCCGATTCCCGTGGAGACTTACTACGGCTATGCTCCGATCGCTGAGCGACTACGGTTGTCCCGATTCCCGTGGACACTAAATATGGCTAGGCTCCAATCCCATGATCGACTACGGTTGTCCCGATTCCAGTAGACACTAATTATGATCCCGTGAGCGATTATGGTTGTCCAGATACTCGTGGACACTACATACAGCTAGGCTCCGATCCCGTGATCGACTACGGTTGTCCCAATTCCCGTGGACACTAACTACGGCTATGCTCCGATCCCCGAGCGACTACGGTTGTCCCGATTCCCATGAACACTAAATACGGCTAGGCTCCGATCCCGTGAGCGACTACGGTTGTCCCGATTCTCGTGGACACTAAATACGGCTAGGTTCCAATCCCATGATCGACTACGAATGTCCCGATTCCGGTGGACACTAAATACGGCTAGGCTCCGATCTCGTGATCGACTACGGTTGTCCCCATTCCCGTGGACACTAACTACGGCTATGCTCCAATCCCTGAGCGACTACGGTTGTCCCGATTCCCGTGGACACTAAATACGGCAGCTAGGCTCCGATCCCGTGATCGACTACGGTTGTCCCAATTCCCGTGGACACTAACTACGGCTATGCTCCGATCCCCGAGCGACTACGGTTGTCCCGATTCCCATGAACACTAAATACGGCTAGGCTCCGATACCGTGAGCGACTACGGTTGTCCCGATTCTCGTGGACACTAAATACGGCTAGGCTCCAATCCCATGATCGACTACGAATGTCCCGATTCCGGTGGACACTAAATACGGCTAGGCTCCGATCTCGTGATCGACTACGGTTGTCCCCATTCCCGTGGACACTAACTACAGCTATGCTCCGATCCCTGAGCGACTACGGTTGTCCCGATTCCCGTGGACACTAAATACGGTTAGGCTCCAATCCCATTATCGACTACGGTTGTCCCGATTCCAGCCGACACTAATTATGATCCCGTGAGCGATTCTGGTTGTCCAGATACTCGTGGACACTACATAGAGCTAGGCTCCGATCCCGTGATCGACTACGGTTGTCCCAATTCCCGTGGACACTAACTACGGCTATGCTCCGATCCCCGAGCGACTGCGGTTGTCCCGATTCCCGTGGACACTAATTACTGCTAGGCTCCGATCACGACGTCTCTGGCTGGGGTAGCCTCAGTGTGTGTCCAGAGTCTGTCATGACAGAAATTTCTAAGGAAGACGTGACGTAAGCCTAATTGGTAGCTTAAGTTATTAAGATCTGATTAACAAGATTTATTCATAATATAATGTAACTTAAGCTTGCGAGAATTATCTATTTATAACGCTGGAAAATGAGCGGGTTATCACCTAAGTGCCCCGATCCCGAAGACAACTATGATTACCTACAATAATTTCAATACTCCGATCCAGAAAGCGTCTACGGTTGTCCCGATTCCCGTCGACACTAAATACGGCTAGGCTCCGATCCCGTGATCGACTACGGTTGTCCCAATTCCCGTGGACACTAACTACGGCTATGCTCCGATCGCTGAGCGCCTACGGTTGTCCCGATTCCCATGAACACTTAATACGGCTATGCTCCGATCCCTGAGCGACTACGGTTGTCCCGATTCCGGTGAACACCAAATATGGCAAGGCTCCAATCCCTTGATCGACTACGGATGTCCCGATTCCAGTAGACACTAATTACGATCCCGTAAGCGATTATGGTTGTCCAGATACTCGTGGACACTAATTACGGCTAGGCTCCGATCCCGAGAGCGACTACGGTTGTACCGATTCTCGTGGACACTAAATATGGCACGGCTCCGATCCCATGATCGACTATGGTTGTCCCGATTCCAGTAGACACTAATGATGATCCTGTGAGCGTTTATGGTTGTCCAGATACTCGTGGACACTACATACAGCTAGGCTCCGATCCCGTGATCTACTACGGTTGTCCCAATACCCGTGGAAAGTAACTTCGTCTATGCTCCGATCCCTGAGCGACTACGGTTGACCCGATTCCCGTGGACAATAAATACGGCAAGGCTCCGATCTCGTAATCGACTACGGTTTTACCGATTCCCGTGGAGACTTACTACGGCTATGCTCCGATCGCTGAGCGACTACGGTTGTCCCAATTCCCGTGAACACTGAATACGGCTAGGCTCCAATCCCATGATCGACTACGGTTGTCCCGATTCCAGTAGACACTAATTATGATCCTGTGAGCGTTTATGGTTGTCCAGATACTCGTGGACACTACATACAGCTAGGCTCCGATCCCGTGATCGACTACGGTTGTCCCAATTCCCGTGCACACTAACTACGGCTAGGTTCCAATCCCATGATCGACTACGAATGTCCCGATTCCGGTGGACACTAAATACGGCTAGGCTCCGATCTCGTGATCGACTACGGTTGTCCCCATTCCCGTGGACACTAACTACGGCTATGCTCCAATCCCTGAGCGACTACGGTTGTCCCGATTCCTGTGGACACTAAATACTGCTAGGCTCCGATCCCGTGATCGACTACGGTTGTCCCAATTCCCGTGGACGCTAACTACGGCTATGCTCCTATCCCCGAGCGACTACGGTTGTCCCGATTCCCATGAAATCTTAATACGGCTACGCTCCGATCCCTGAGCGACTACGGATGTCCCGATTCCAGTAGACACTTATTACGATCCCGTAAGCGATTATGGTTGTCCAGATACCTGTGGACACTAATTACGGCTAGGCTC
>JAWNNP010003276.1:0-128372 GCA_035044805.1 Leucophenga maculata
TCCTTATAACCTACAAATATCAGAACTACACGCAGGTCTTGAGCTAAATGAGTCCTATCAGAATTGCATCAAGGATCCGAGAATTTTCTGTTACATCTGTAGTAAATATGAAATTTCGAACAATCGCAGAAGCATAAATGGAAATTTTAAGAAACTTTGCAGAAGTTTTTCAACATGAATATCTCAAAGCAAGATTCTAATTGAGCTCCTAAGAACCTAAGTTTTCCTACACATGATAAGAATAATAATGAAAATCTTGATGCAACTCATTCCAGAACTTAAAGATGATAATTGTGTGGAATTAAAAAAGAACGATTCCATGAGGATACTAAAATATGAAGCAATAATATCAGGGTACTTACAGAAATATGATGGCAGATTACTACTGGATCCTAAAAAGGGAAATTGCTGAAACAGGTAAAAAGCTTAAATGATAAATTTTGCATTCGATTGAATGTGAAATAGCAAGATACCACAGTAAAACAAATTGAAGAAAGTCCTGATTAAGGTCCCAATTTTTAGATATTACCCGAATACGCAAAATAGTTTGCAAGAGTTTTAATTCCAGGTTGTATCTAGGGTAGACCAGGTGTACCGTTTTTGTAATTTTGGGTTGCTATCACGCTTTTCGATTACTCCATGCCGACAAGTTCGGTTTTTTATCAATTTATAAATTAGCCTTTTCTCTTTTAATTTGCTTTTCAAACTTTTTCAGTTTAGATTTGCTTGGTTTCAAATTTTTATAACTTTTTAATCCAATCTTGTATAAGATAGTCGCATGCAATGCGTGCTAAGAATTATGAATAAAGCAGCAGAAACAGCAGCAATGGCGCGTGAAATATAGAAGGTAATTCATAGGTGGACATATGACAAAGCGTGTTCTTAGTGAAAATTATTGCGATTATTATTGCAAGCACTTGAGAGCGTAGAGCGCACAGGATGCGCTTAAGCGTAACGAGTGTAATTTAACTTTAATAGAAAGGATTAAGCAAACGGAAATAAAAATGAATATAAGCAGGAGCAGCAGAAGCTGTGTTCATAATTTACAGCAAGTTAATACTCTAAAAAAGGATAATGTTACCTAGTATTTTAGATGAGGCAACCGAAGGACTAACTCAAGTGTACACATATTAAAATTGCAATAGACGAAAGTAATAATAATGCCCGAATGGATTTTGCACTCGTGCATGCATGCATGCCTAATGCAGCGCTGACTTTATTTCATGCAACAAAGGATAAATGGCATCAAGGACAATGCTGATCAAATATGCAAAGAAAATATATACATTTTGTATATGTATATAGAAACAACAGACAGGCAGATGGACAGACATCCAGACAGACAGACAGACAAACACTCGAGCGTACTAACACCTTTGCATAAATAATGCAACAACAATGGCACGCACTCACTCACTTGTACTCTGTAGTTATTGTTGTTCCTTAAGCTAGCTAGGATTTAGTTAAAAGCGTCAGGATAATAGTCAAAGATATGTATTTGCCAGCATGTGTGTGTGTGTGTGTGTGTGTGTTTGGGAGAGAGTATCTGTGTAAGCGCAAAAGTGCAATTGCGAGTTCAAGTAAATAAAAACTGCTCAAATATGCAAACACAAAATGCAAAATGAAGCAAGTGAGTACAGTAAGCACTTCATTGCTATTGTTACCATGTGCGTGTGTATGTGTGTGTGTGTTGGCGTTGACTGCCAGTAACAGGATGATAGCTGAAGTGCATAAATTTGCTTGTTAAATCCTGATTGATACGCAGCAGCGGCATTGCATACTTCTCGGCGCTGTATACTTCAACAATTCTGCTTGATTTTTTGTTCACTCAACTGCACTTCGCATGTGTTAGCGAAATAGCTAGGAAAAAAAAATCAGATTTCTTGCAAAATGCTGTCAAGAATGTGCGGATGTGTTCACGCACATTTGTATCTCAACATGGAACGCTGCACTTAAGTGCCACGAGCTATTGTTGTTGTACTTCATTGTTTCTTTTTTTTTTTTTTGTGTCTCTCAACAACTTTTCTCTTGACAATTAATTTTTTTAACTCTTCACATTTAGCTTGGAAAGTATTATAATGTTGGTATGAAGTTCGCCCCACCGTTAACATCATAAAGAGCTGAATTAAAGCACAATTAAAGTTAGCCTGTATACTGTGGAACAACTGCTGCTCATAATAACTTTAGCCACTGCAGCGTTCCCAAAGCGCAATACACATATTGTTGACCTCCAGCGAAGCAGTACAATTCCACTCATTTGGATATGGAGGTTACCTCAACAAGACATTGAGGTTGCATCAGAGTCATTTAACTATAATATCCACACCGCTGCAGAGGAAGCTCGCACCTTGACCACATCCAAATGTACATGTCCTCCTTATAGAACCTATACGATCTGACGAAGAACAAGCAAACACTTTCGCTCGTCATTTAGCCGACTGCTTTAAGCCATTCCTTCTGGCGACACTGGAATAAGTTTGTCGAATTGATAGCTCTATGGACCCCCGAAACACTCATCCTAAAGATTCCACCCGAACATTCACTTCTTACATAGTCTTTACCTTTGGCGCTATAATAAGTCAGCACCTCTCCTCACAAAGGAGTTGGTATCACATCCATGATCTACAAGTCTAGCCGGAAAACTATCCCGAGTCATATCTGCCTATCAGGCTCATGCCTTCTATTTCGAAGCTCTGGGAAAGTCTGATTGTCGCTCGGATTGTTGGTTTTTTTTTAAAGCCTGGAGCATAATTCCACACCATCAATTTGGATCTCGAACTGGTCATGGCACCAAGGAGCAACTCCATTAAGTCACTAAGCACATACTCAGTGGTCTCTGAAAGAGGCTTTCTCGGCGCTGTTTAACTAATTTTTGCGCTTCTTCATAGAGGGACGTACATTTGCCCGGGTGCATCAGTCACCATTCAGTCTCAGTTGGAGTTATGCAGGGTAATTGAATAACTTTAATACATTAAATTGGCGATTATTACAAATATGAAAGGCGTCTCAAAGCAAATCAAAGGCAAATTAAGTCCTGGTTATCGCTTAAAATAAAATTGGATTATATGAACTTAATAAATAAGTACATCTCAACTAATCCCTCTGTTCGTTTGAATTCTTTACACCCCCGCGAAGTGGAAAATGCTCCTTTCGTATTAACATTTCTGAGGAGCTGGATGCTGATGACAACCAACGCAGTGACTTGCACTGATGTGCAACGTTTGCCATTGAGAGATGATATACACCATAGTACCCTCGCTTAGCCATCATATCCGTTAGCGTGTACCAATTCTAAGCTACCAAGGATTGCTGAAGCGAAGATTCTATATTTTATAATGGAGAAGGTAGATGCTAAAACTAGGACCAAATGAAATTAATTGATTGACTTCAATGCATTGCCTTCTTGGGAAGACTGCACAAAAGTTTTAGAATGTCAATGTCTAGCTAACTGTAAATCATTGGAGGTTAACCAACCTTTTGATTATGTTAAGAAAAATAGTAATTGCATAAATTTCCTTGCTAAAGGACACCAAATTAACAATTGTTCATTGTAAATTGTAAATTTTTTAGTTCCGGTCGAACTTGAGTTTAAGAACACTAGACTGGCTGCCACTCGTGCACTACTCCACTCATGCTGCAAATACAAAGTATTAGCAAGACACTCTTACTTCTACAACAACTAAGTCATGCAGCCTTTGTATGTTCGTTCGCACACGATATGAACATGTAAATTTACTTACTTTTGTTCCAATGTTTGGGCTGATTGTTGTGCATGAAAATTGGTATAAAAATAAACATTCCTCTGCACTGAATGGTGTTCAATTGCCTTCAGTTTTACCATCTGTGCTAAAAAACTATGTCCTGCTTCATTCCAAATCCATTGTCAAAATGTGAGAGCATTAAAAACCAAACTTAGTAATTTATTTATTAACAGTCTTTAAAAAAAGATCGTTTCATTTTCTCTGGTGGTGGTCTTCTTATCTTAGTCAATCATCTCTAATAAGTGAGGAAATTAGATTTCAAATTTATGTGTTAAAACATCCTTTCGCAGTTTAAACTTATTTGTGATATGTTCATACATTCCATCTGCGTCTGAAGTAAACATTTACTATCAACATCTCACATGTTGCCACCGTTTTACATAAAAAGTTCATCTTATTGTCATGAAAGATTTTAATCTACCAAACATAAGATGTACACATATGGTTGACTCTACTATGCTGATTCCTACTGAAAAGTATGAGTTCTTTGATAATCTATTTGCGTTGTCCTTGGAACAGTGCAACAAAGTTCGCAATTGCACCGGTAGTCTTATTGATCTAGTTTTTGTTAACGCTGGTTTTGATATATCTATCAATAGGATTCCTCTGTTTACAATTCCAGAAGATAGTTATATCCAACTTAGCCAGCCACCTTTCAGCGTGATAGTATTTTGCTGTTCACATGATAGGATTAAATGTATTCGACATGTCAGGCTTTAAACAGATTGGTTAATCCGATCTAATGTGCTATATAAATATTGAAATGGCATTAAATATTTTTTATTAGACTTCGTTTTTTTGCATTCGTCTAGGACTTCTCCAGTTTATTTTAAAATTTTGCACTGGTACAGGGCCTCTTACAGTCGGTTACGCGCGACTGTAATTTTCTTGTTTTTTTCTGGCTTTGGCCATTACCTCTTCAACCAACTTTAGAAACAGGAAAAGTCACTTGGGCTAAATCTGTAGAATATGCTGGAAAGAGTAGCAATTCGTAGCAGAGTTTTGCCATGCATTGTCTTGATGGATAGTACTTTTTTCTTTGCCAAATGAGGTTATTTTAAATTCTAATTCATATCGAATCTGTCCAAAGGCTTTGAGTATTACTCGATGTGAATGATACCACATTCCTTCTTTGGAGCACGTTCACCCGGAGAACCCCACTATCTTCATTGTTCCTTTGTCAATGTTGTGTTGTAATGAATCCATATTTAGTCTACGTTAACGAAACTTCGCAAAAACTCGTTCGGATTCCGGCTGAACATCGCCAAACTCCCCTTTGAAGTGGTCACACGTTTGCACTTATGGCGTTGCTTTCTCAGAACTGTTTAGTTTATAAATTTTATAATAATTCAAAAAGTCGCTGACTTATCAAGCCACCCGCGAAGTATTGTTTATATATAATTATTTACAGCATATGTTCTATTTTTGTATAACATTTTGGAGATCATCCTCATAGACATTATCTTTTGTGCAGCTTAAGAATAAGATGACTATTTCTTTAAATCTTCATCTTGTAAATTCAATTCTTAGATATAAGGTTCGATCATCTCGGTGAGTTATTCTTTTGGCTACTCAACATCCAGTCAAGGCATCTCATCTTCACTTGCTCTCTCCGACTTGCACGGTTTATGGATCATCGGCATAATGACATGCTTCCACATCTCCGGGAAGTGTTTCAATACCACGATTTCATTGAATATCAATGTTAAATAGTGGAGCGCGCTCTCCGGCAAGGCCTTTGTCGTGGCCCGGGACTTTGCGAGGTTTCTAATGTTTTATGACGGCTGCTGTTTTCTCTATAGAGAAAAGTGGGAGGGATAAATCCAAATTATAGGATGCATAAAGTCGTTAGCAGTGTCATGATCTGTTACAATGTCGTATGGGTGAAAGCGATCCTCAAGGTGTTCAGCGAAGACTTCAGCTTGTTCAACATCTGAGCGACACCAGGGCTTGGCGCTTTCTGTAGCCTTACAGGGGAAAAAAGGTGCATCTCTGTGTGTGCTACTACGCTAGCCACTAAATCGTCAAAGTGTCTTCCATGTTGAAGCTGCAGCTCGCGATAAAGTCGATCAGAAGCTCCCTGCCAGTTCATTTTGTCGACAGAGAGGAGTACTCGAGAAGGTTTTGTGCAGTCGCCGCTTGCTTCTTAGAAAGGTGCGGACAAAATCCGATAAGCCTTTTTCTATAACTGCTCCGGTCTCTTGTGCTGGTTCAGTTTCTGAGTGAACCATTCAGTCATTAGATGCCTGAATAGTTCCAAATTTGTATCCAGGAATTCTGCAGCTAGTTCGTACGCTTGTCAGCTGATGCCGAGCGTTCCGATCTCCCGCAATAAGGAACTAAGGATAGTGGGAAGAGTAACAGGGAAGGGTAGTCTCAAAGTCCGTTCGAGTCCAAATGACCATGTGAAAGTTAATATTGTGTTTGCTTCGTCAATGTTCAATGTTCAATAAACAATCTTTAGCTTTGCAGGATGCCTGAGAAAAAGGAACAAAGAGTGTTTCTTTTAAGTTAAGTTTAATAACTCGTATTCATCATTAAAATTCAGATTGGTTTCAGCAAATAATGCTGTTCATGTTTATCAAAGGAAAGCTTTCATTGAATATTTGGCTGCAATACATTAAATGATTATTTTATTGAAACGAAGCATCTTAAATGCTTGCTTTATTCTGCGAATTTACTACCATATCTTCGCGCGTTCTTTGAAATAAATTATTTCTGACATCCAACTGCAGACATAATCAATAAAAAATATGGAAAAAGTTTTATACATTTTAATTTGCAAAACAATAACATCGAAACAGATCAGAGAATGAGATGAGCCAAAGCAACATGACAAAGGTATAAAAAATTCGATTAAAACTTTTTTCACTTGAAACACTGCAAAGGATGTGTTATGGAGCATTAAACGTCTTTCGCATGCCAGTCAGCAACTGAGCGTGTGATGACATGTGGCGAGCAGTCGAAGAAAGGCGCTCAAAAGGATATATATCGATGGTCAAAGAAAAAGTAAGTACAATGAAAAAAAAAGAAAACAAAGCCAAAGGATAACTGCAACAAGACAGAGCCGAGCGGCTTTTGTTCCTATACATTGCAGTTTTTTTTCAATGGAGCAAAAAAAAAGTGAAGCATATTACGCAGGAGTGACGGCGACAGCAGCGCACCTGACATATAAAAGGATTGGGTCAAGAGAGAGAGAGAGAGACAGAAAAAAGAAGAGAAAATTATGAAAAACGACAGCGCGACGCGTCGACAAAGGCGACAAGCCACTAACGATGATGATTTTGTTGCTGTACGCCTTCATGTTACCTTATTGTTGTTTTGTATAGAGTTGTTGCTGTTGTTGTTGTTGTTGTTGTTATCGTTGTAACTGGCATTGATTATTATGAACAGGAAGAAAGGGTGTATGACATGTGTGACATTTTGCAGGATACGCCATTGACTACAACTAACCGACACTCCCCTCTATAATATTTTTATTTGTTGTCGCGTGTTGTCATATGTGAAAGGCGTCTGTTTATCGCTGGCACAGGGGGAGTTACTTACAGTGGTTTACAAGCGATCAAAACTGTTTTAACAGCAAAAGCGAATAAATTAAATCAAAAAATACAGGAGTGCTCCCATTTTCATTTACGTTTGCGTTTTGCGATTTCAGTAAAAATTTAATCAGACTTATTAAATTTCTCTGTGTTTGCTGTCAATTTCAGAGCAAATTTGTATAGGTTTGACGTATGATTCAAAGATAATATGATATGAAATCGCAAGACGCAAAAGTAAGTGAAAATGGGAGCATGCCTGATAAACTTGATTATTCTATATACCAATGAACCCTATTCCTCAAATCTTATCCAGCCTCTTTGATCTGTAGTTATATACTGTCAGCCAGACAGACAGAAGAAACTGGTTATATCCACTCGCAATGCAGATCAAGACTATATGCGCATTATATGTTACGCCTGTCTCTGCTTGGCTTGCCATAGAGCCGTGTTGCATTATGATCCGGTCAAAGTGAATTACCAGCACAATTTTCCGCTTCAGTGTGAAAAATACATTGGATCACTTGGTAGCGTTATGTTTGATGTTCCATCTGTTCGCCTAATTTTCAAACAGGTATTCTTGCAGTTTGTCGGTACCTTCGTATTTACATCGTGATGAGTAGAAAATGCTTACATTATCTGCAAGTGAAATAAGCAGCATTCTTTCCGCTGCGATGTCCATTTATACCGGTCCCAGCACACTGCCCAGTGGAACGCCAGCTAGCACTGCCAGGGACGCTGATATTTCTGCTCATACTTTCATACAGAAGTGGCGCACCTCTAAGTAGGAACTAAGTAATAGAAAGTAAGGGGCGGGAAATGCTTCTATTATCTTGGCCAGCACAAACTCTTGCAAAGGCCTGCTGCACCTCGAAGAAGGCACCATTACAGTACTCTTTTGCAACGAAGATTTCGAGGATGTGTTTGACCACCCGGTGTCGCTGTTCGGCGGTTTCGTGTTTGCTCTGATGGTCTAGGATAATGCCCTACTACTCCATAACTTCCTTTGGGATGGGAAGTGCTGTTCTCTTATTATAGTATTCAAGATCTACTTCAAAAAGAGGAGTGCTCTCAGAGGCAACATCATAACTGGTCTGTGGCTATTTTATCGTAGCCACGAGCTTTGTTTTTTTTTCTTTTTGGATTAATCCAAATTGAGCGTGAAGGGGGGCATGGGCAGATACAGTTGGAGTGACGTTGTCGGTTGCTCCTCTGTTTTTCTTAAATTTTCAGCGTTAGCAATGGTAGGTGGCCTGAAGCGCTCCGCCGGATGTGAACCAAAGACGTTTGCCCATTCTTCATGCGAGCGACACCATCTACCATTGGCATCTAAAAAAATTGGAAGCAAGGCTTATTGGCTGGCGTTTAATATATCTCGTTGCCTTCCATCAGCAGAATTAAGCATCAGCTCTGTAATCGATTTTTTTAAGCATCTGGTCGAAGTATCTAGAGAGATGCGTCTGAAGGGTTTAGCTGTCCTATTCCACTCCGCTTTAATCCACGGGTGTTGCAGCTTCCTTGATAGGAGTGCATATAGTTCGTAGTTTAGAGTACTTGCTCTCCAAGTATAGCTGGGAAAACTGGAATAGGTGCTATGCGTCTCTGCAGAAGCGTTGGTGACCTTAAATGAGCAAAGTCATTGATCTGGGCAGAGTTTGTCTCCATACCTAAGTGGATACAGTTGTCTTGGCTTCTCTGGAATGCGTAGATGTTTGTGCTGACCCGACAAATCTTTCATTAACGGGGAACGTTGTGGAAGCTGAGCATGCTTAGTTAAACGTGGGGTATTCCCCGATATATGGCGAAATCGATGTAACTGAGCATGTTGCTAACACGGAATGGGTGCATTGTGGCACCAGATGGTAAGTCGTTGACTCTAAAGGAAAATATGTATTTAGTCAATTCCCTTTCCCTTGCGTTTCGTCCCGAATCACACCGTAGTGTATTTTGAGCATTCCAGTTGCCGCCTATCAGGAATCTATTGCCGAGGTCATTTATTTGAGTGGAGAGTATTCCGTTGCCAATATCACCTAGAAGAAACAGTTTGGCCCTCCAAAAAAATGTCAGCAGACCACAACAAAATACAAGGAAAAATATATTAAGTTGCAATGTTAAAAGCGAATTTCATGATCTAATTAATGAGTTACACCATCAATTTTCGCGAAACGGTTGTTGGGCCAGAAACAATCGAAGCGGTGATATACTTTGAGATTGAGACAGCCTTAGATACTAGAGGTCCAGCATACATTCGGTATTACATGAACTTTTTTTGATGCAAATTATTGCTCGATGTTGCGGAAATTCTGGTTATGTCGCAACTGTTCCATTATAAGAACTTAGGTCTTTCAATTTAAAATGATAAATTATAAAATTTGTTCTTTGGATACAATATAAAGAAAGACATGATTGTATGGATTGATGAATGCATATCCTCAAAAAATACAATGGCGAAGCATATTTCATTGTAACACGTTTCGAGTCATGGAACTTTTCACCGTTACCGAGGCTTCCAGTGGCAAAATATACGCTTTTGCTGATTGAAAGAAGCTTAGAACGCCAACACATTCTTACTCGCGACCTTATTAAATTATTATTATTAAATTATCGTTAAATTTGAGGACGTCTAATATGGTCAAAAAGCTGTTGACGAAGCATAAACCCCAGGAAACTGACCATTTTTAACAAGAGGTAAGTGCTGATGCGAGCACAAACCACTCTTTCTGGACGCTAGAGAAGCGTTACAAACTACAAGCACTCCCAAAGCACCCAATTAGGAAGTATGATTATACCACATATCCGCAAGAACATGCTGAAAATTTGGAACCGCTTCGACATGACTCCTGCACTAACAAAAAGAGAAGTAAAATTGGCTTTGGAAAGTCCAGGGCAACTTGCCCTTCCAGTTGTTCCAAAAATTTCCAAGGAAGTCCAGTCACACATAAAAAGTCTCCAAGCCAGGAAGACCCAAGGCGAAGATGGGCTCTATAACATTTCGCTAAAAGTCATGCCAGTCAAAGCATTAATTTTCCTAGTTCTAATATTCAATTGGGTGGTGTGGGTAGGCCACATACCAAGATAGTGGAAAAAATCCGTAAAAACAGGAAAGATCGTTTCGGTGGATTCATGCACATGAGATTACTTCTTACGGTAGCCAAGCTGTTCGAAAATTGTCTATTAACAACGATGCTGACACTAGAAACTGAAAAGGAACGTTTACCATCTTACCAGAACTTATAGAACTCCAGAGCAATTGAATGGAGTTATCTGTGAGACAAAACCTTCTCCATTGTTCTGGATGAAGTAGGTACGATTATATAGTCAGTTCGAGCTTGGATATATCAAGGAAGTGTACTATCCTTCTGCCTAGAGAGAAATGCATCTATATAAAACCATGCTACTAACGAATTGCGATTGTATTTGAATGATTTTGGACAGTGGAATATATAGTATGGATGAACCTGAACAAATGAGCTGGGATCAAGATCAGCTTTTATTTAGACAGACGATTCACATTCAGCTGGCACATATAACCTCAGAGCCAGAATTACCATACTAAGCTGGCACCACCATTAGAAAAATAAATTATCCTTTAAAAATAAGGTTAATATTTATAAGGACATAATCGCGGTAGCCTGGGGAAATGAAAAATTTTCTTAAACAAAATAAGAGTAAACCAACCAAAGTTTCTCCGCAGGATTTCAAACTGCTCTTGGTATATGAGAACTTTAAACATAGAAATGGACCTAAAAGTTTCCAAAATTTGGAATAGGCTTTAATTGACTGAGAAACCAACCAGCAGCCTTTGGTAGCGACGCCGAAAGACAGGGGTCATCATGAACAGACGGCTCCAGAAACGCCTTCTGTCGACATCGTCGCCAGAGTATTTTAAATCTAATCTACCGCAGAATCGATGTTTGCGGTGTTCATATGAACAGGATAGATTTCCGTATTAAAATGTTACGTGTGTACTGCACATGGAATAATTTCGACTCGCCTTCAATGAAGCTCGAACCACTGTGCGATGCTTTTGCGGATGCCTCATGAATTGAACGTTTATTGACACACAAAAGGCTGGAAAATTGAAAAATTCTCGCCTGTACGACACCTATGTAATTCGTTTCTCTTTCGCCTTTTCATTTCAACGGGTTTTTTTTTCCATTTTGCGATTTTTATTCGCCTTCTCTCTGTTGAAGGCTCAAAGGACTGCCTCTTCGCTGTATTAGTATTCAATAGTTTGCTTTTTTCATAAAATATTTTTATGTTATTGCATACTTTAGCGCGTATTTGCACTCACAAAAGCCACATCAGCGTCACGCGGTACTCGAACCACGATAGATGGTTCAGTTGGGGAGGTCGCAGTGCACAAAGGTATGCTGCACATATGGGTGGACGGACGAGCGAGCGATATGAAGGGATGTGTCATTATGCGTTCAACCATAATGGGTTAATGGCGTATTGAATTCACAATTCAATTCGATTCGTGCAAAGGTGGCAATTGCTTCTTCTGCGTCTTTGAACGAGCTTCTGTGCAAATTGTAATTGAATTAAATTTAATGGCATATTTCGAATTTTTTGTGCGAATTTCAACATTTTTCATTTTTTAATTTACCCTAAGTGCATAATGCTTCTGCGAATTGAATTGCTCGTACAAGAGTCATAATGTGTGCGCAAATTCAATTTTATTTGCCAATCAACAATGGAATGCTTCGGAAGGCTTTATTCTGCGCAATGCAAGTGAAGTGTTTTCAGATTCTCAGAAAAGAAAAATAGAATAAAAAAAGGAAGATAAATGAAAAACACTACAAGGCAGCACGTAACTGTAAAACCAACACAAAAGTTCTACTGTTTATTCAACAACCACCGAGCTTGTAAGCACTTGCTCTAGTATTTTCTTTGTAGATAATTAGAATAATATTTGATTTAAAACATTTTATTTCAATTATCCTTTCCCCAAACTAAACATGCACAACGCAGCCAGCAACAGCAACAGCAGGAGCAGCTGAAGCACAGAAGATACAAGAAAGAAAGTACGCTGCAGGCAAGAAACTCGACCAAGCGCAGGACAACGAAGATGCGCGCATGCAAAGCAGTATACTGAGGAAAAAAAATACAAATTATAAAGAAAAAAGAAACAGCTGACGAAGACAAAATTAAACACAATTTCCGAGTATTTTCTCAACTATGGTGGACCAGAATATGAGCTCAGTTTCTCTGAAACGTGAACAAGAACAATTAAATACAAGGCAAACAATTGGATATAGCAAAACCAACGCACTTATACCCTTCAAAATGCTTTAATAGACTTCAAAATTTCTTTAAAAAGCGAAATATTAATTCAAGGGAAACTGAACTAGTCCTCTATTAAGTTGAAGAAAAATTCAATAGAAAATTTAAAAAAAAAAATGACAGAAATTGCATTTATTAAACTAGGAAACTAGTAACTTTCTGTAAGGATGAGGATGGAAGTCTGGTAACGGATGAACAGGAATCACTGAGATTATGGAGGAGTCATTTCTCCAACCTACTCGGCGATGAAGCGCACAATACCGCCGAAAGAGAAATGACACCGGAACCACCAGTTAATGATGGCACTATTGTAGAGCCACCGGACTATTACGAGGTCGATTCAGTTATTAAAAAGCTGAAAAATAACAAAGCGGCAGGCTATGATGGGCTGTCAGCTGAGTTATTTAAGACCGGCGGCGAAGAGTTAGTTAGGAGTATGCACCAACTTTTATGCAAGATATGGTCCGATGAATGCATACCCAATGACTGGAATCTCAGTGTTCTCTGTCCTATCTTTAAGAAAGGAGACCCCGCTGTTTGCGCCAACTACCGCGGAATAAGTCTCCTTTCCATTGGATATAAGACTTTGTCGGGCGTATTGTGTAATAGGCTGAAGCCATATACCGACTCACTGATAGGACGATATCAGTGTGGCTTCAGACCAAAAAGGTCGACCAGTGACCAAATATTCACATTGCGCCAAATCTTGGAAAAGACCCGTGAGTTCAACAAAGACACTCACCACCTATTTGTCGATTACAAAGCCGCTTACGACACGCCGATAAGAGCGAAGTTCTTCGACGCCCTGTCTGCACTAGGTATCCCGGCAAAGATTGTCCGTCTTTGCATGGCGACGCTATCTAACACACAAAGCGTTGTCAGGGTGGGGAAAAACCTCTCCGACCCCTTTGATACCAAGAGAGGTTTCAGGCAGGGCGATGCTCTATCGTGCGATTTTTTCAATCTCCTGATGGAATACATCCTACGCCAATGCCCGTACATACAGAGTATGTCGGGCTCGATCTTCCAAAAGGAAGTGATGCTGCTCGCTTACGCCGATGACATCGATATCATCGGTACGCAGGAACGGCGAGTCAGCAAGGCGTTCTCGGAGATTGAAAAACAGTCTCGGCTCATGGGTCTAGCGGTGAACGAGGACAAGACGAAGTACTTGGTGTCTTCTCGCACTCCGTCAATGCGTCTTGGACGGTCAGTGACGATGGAGAATTTCAACTTCAGTGTTGTAGAAAACTTCGTCTATCTCGGAACAGAGATCACCAGCAACAACAACGTCAGCCTGGAGATCAGGCGAAGAATCACGCTTGCAAACAGATGTTTTTTTGGGCTGAGCAAGCAAATGAGAAGTAAAGCCCTCTCTCGACGGACGAAAATAAAGATATATAAGACGCTGATACTCCCGGTCCTACTGTATGGCGCAGAGGCATGGACCGTGATTGAGTCGGATGAGACAGCGTTGGAAGTCTTCGAGAGGAAGATTCTTCGCAGGATCTTTGGTCCTATTAGAGTCGGCGACGAGTTTAGGTCCCGCATGAACCGCGAGCTGTACGAGCTATTCAATGAGGTTGACATAGTCCAGCGCATAAAATTCCAGCGGCTGCACTGGGCTGGGCACCTCATTCGAATGGACGAAGGAGCTCCAGCACGCATGGTTTACATGGGGGGCCCAAACTTGATTGGTGGACGCCGACATAGAGGACGACCGGGCACTCGATGGAATGACCAGGTATGGAGAGATCTCTCCGTACTTGGAATTCAGAACGACTGGCGCCAGCGCGCACAGGATTATGGAGGCTGGCGCGCTTTCCTGGACGCGGCCATGACCGGTAGACGGTTGACGGCCATTTAAACAAACAACAAACTAGGAAAAGGACTTGAGGGTAATGTCGAAACTGTTTAGCCAAAAGTTTCCCTCGGAAAGTTATTTTGTAAAAAACATTTATGCGGCACATATATTTGCATGAACTTAAGTTTATTTGTCCACCAAAAAAAAAAAAAAAATAATAAATATTCTCTGATTTAATTTAAATTTTTTTATTGACTGTCTTCTAATTTTGCAAATATTTGGAGAGCAATTCCATTTGTGTTTAACACTTTCAGAAGCAGACTGCTTAGAAGTTCGTTATTCGTCACCTTATGCAAACTGGAGAGACAATGATTGAAACATCATTCTGGTCAATATTAATTAATTATGTTTAATTATTTGCCTTAAAATAACTTTGGTCATTTTTGTACTTTAGCCTTAATCACGTACTTCTTCCTCGGCGAATGCCGTCTTCATATTAATGCTATTTTATACAGAAAATTGTCAGGCATCGCCAAGAATACTTCCAAAGAAGATACTTCAGCGCTTGCCGTTTTCGAAGAGATGGCAACAGACTTGAAATTTTATTTATTTATTAATTTTGTTTAAGTGAATCTTCTTTAGTCTTGGATAGTTTGCTCGGCTGAGTAAAAAAAAAGCGTAACGAATATGGCGACGAATGTGCATACTTTTAGGGGTTCCTCTAAATAAGAATATTCAATTATGCTTATTTTTTTGTTCTGCTTTGTATTAACTTGTAAAGCAGTGCATACTTTTAAGACTGAAACCAAAAACTAACACTACGTATCCTTCTGAAGTTTATAAAGGTTTATCAGTCGTCAGTTAGTAATCTTTTTGAAGTGAAACTTCTTTAGGCGCGAGTGAAAAACCAATTCGCATCATGTATTTCGCGACACGAAAATGCGAACGTGATAGAGTTTGAAAAGAGTTGTTGGATCTAATCGTAGTACAACTGGGTAAATTGTGTATTTGTAAATCGGCTGAATGAAAGCGCGAACGGATAAGAAAATTGAGAGGGCTTCGGTGTGCAGAGATAACATTAAATTTGGACGTCACCCCACTCTTACTTCGCTTGCGCTGCACCATCGTATGCTTTCGGCAATCATCGGATCTTATTCATTCAATACATCTTAATCGAAATACATCTTAATTGAAACCGAAGGCAATGCTTTCACTGGAACGAACATGCCGTATATGTTGGACCTCCTATAGTAGTCTTTGCCACAAATGGTTTGGGTGTGCATTCTCATTAGCGTCTTATGTGGGAATTTCAAGTGGAAGTATATTGATTACAAGTAGAAAGTGGATTCGGGTGTGCCGCCGAACTTTCTTTCATTTTCGCACAGCACATGCGTTGCGCTTGCCGACCTGAATCTGCGGTTTATTGGAGTGGATAATATACGTTCAATGTTAAAATATACCACTCAGGACCAATGTTGCCTATAGGCAACATATCGCCAAGGACGAACTAGGATTCGTATGATTTTTAAATTGACATCAGTTGATATTTATGTCCATATTAGACGAATTATGGTCTCAAATATTGTTTCGGATCACCCACTTTAATTCGGTCCTGAAAGGGGTAAGATCTGTACTGACGTAACTAAAAAAAGCATCCCACTTCTCTTGAGCGGTGCCAGATGGTGTGAGAATATGACATATGATCCAAAAGTTGTCAAAGCTTTATTATTTCTATCTTCAAAGTGTAAAGCACATAGACTCATTCAAAAATGTTGGAAGGAGGAAATTTTGGAAATTTTTTTCTGATATTTCTTTTTTTTTTCAGTCAACTGTTGCCCAATAACCAGTGTAGGTGGTTATTATATTAAATTTAAATGTCATTCCATTCGCACAGCAAACATATTTCTGAAGCACGCTTGGTATGACTATACCGAAAAATTGCTATAGAACTCTTTGCCAAAGTTGTTAAATTAGGATTCTAATCAATATGGCAGCGACGATGATTTGCTGTTAGCAGAATTGGTGCCAATAAAAAAGAATTCAATGAAGTTCAATAAAGAAAACAATTCATGCAAACAATTCCAACCGTACAGAGAAAATCGAAGAATAGAGTGATTATATCATTAAAGACGAACATAAACACAAGCTTTGTAGCAATGAAGGAGATTCATATAACAACAAACACGACGTTTCCGATGTCACGCCAAGTATCTCCCACAATTAGTTATTGAAAACGTCAAATATTCAATTGATTGGTGCAAAAAAGACAGTTTTATCCACTAAGCACATGACCAATTTTTGGTCCTCCGTAATGATATGCTGTATCAAATTTAATATCACAAAAAAAAAAAAAAAATTGAACGAGATATCACTAGAAGCATTTGGTCAGGATTAAGGATATTAGGAACGATTTTCCAAGGGAAACATGAAGACGAAATAATTGCGAAAATCGTTAGTAATTGAAATGGATTATAAGAAGCGATTTCAATTGGAGTATCCCATCGTTGTATTCCATCGTTGTGTTCCAACCAATTAAATGCCGTACACCCTGCCAAGAAAGTATCGGTACCTACCTAACTACTATCTCTCGGATAATATACAGATACATTTTTTTGTTCAGGTCGGTAGCACTGTCCTTATTTATGTTGCGTATTTTTCGCGCAATCTGTCAACCTGTATGTACCAGCAGCTGCTTAAATCAGCTGACCTCAGTAGTGCTTAGCGATTATTTATGAGTGAAAATATTGAGCAACGCATTTTTGTTAATTTGTTGCAAAAGGCTTTCGAGTGATATGAAGCGTTCAAGGATGGTCGGTAGACCGTCTAAGGCATACCTCGTTCTGGACGGTCTACAACGAAAGTAACCATGTGAGCTTCAAAGAGATCGGTCATGTCTTGAGGTTGTCACACGTGAGCTTATGAACGATTATGCACGAAAAATTGGGTATGCAGTTCGTTGCTGCAAGACTTATTCCAATATAGCCGAATGATGACAGACAGTTTTCAGGCTTATATTTATTTTCAGGCTATAATTGAGTTGGGAAATGTTCTAATCTTAAAATAGCATTAAAAATATTTGTCAATAAGCGAAAGCAGTTTTTCGGAAGATTTTTAATTGTAAAGGCATTTTTTTATCGAAACCAGTTGATTTTTTGTGTTTGATGTGCTTTATTTCGGCTTCAACATCTGCAAAAACTTTCCACTTCGCTTTTTTAATCTCCATCTCTGACTTTATTTGGCTGAAAAATGGTAGACATGGTAGTCATCTGATTTGCACCAAAATCCCCATAATTGTTTTTAAAAGCTACTTTTCTTTTAGTTGGTTGTTTAAGATACTTTATGGCTCTCCAAAGACTATATTCATAAGCGCTTAGAAACGGATCAAGGTTGCTCAGATTTTGGAAGTAGATTCATTCGTTAACTTAAATTCGACTATTCGGAGGACTATTAAACGTACTCAAATCATTGAAAATAAAATCAAAAATATTGTTATAAAGCATACTTGAACAGGGAGCGTCATAAATATTATGAAATGAATTTCTTTAAACTAGATTTGCTGACAATGTTGCTACAAAGAGAACATAATCTTCAAAATTGTCTCCATGTTATATAAGCGGTTTTGCTACCGACTCTCCTGTTGCCGTAATAAATTTAACACTTGTGTCATATTTTCATTGGTTTGTCTTCTACCTGATTCCACTGATGACCAAAGCAGAATAATCTTGAGTGTATGGGGGGTCAAGCTCGGTGAATACGGTGACTGAGACATCTTTATGGTGTTGTTTTTGGCCAAAAATCAGGTACAAGCAACGATGCATGAGCAGGTGCATTATCCATTATAATCGTAGAAAAGACCTTGATCTTGGTGTGGGTTGATTGAACTTTAGTTTCGACGTCACACTCATTCAGTTATATTTTGACACTTTTGAGCAAATCTGGATCGTTGTTGACGCCATTCAATAGCTCATATGATGGTTCTTCCGCTGCCACACGTTTAACAAAAACAAATTGCAAACTACGAGCCAAACAATACATTTTTATCGGTTGCTAACGCGCTGGAGGGTCCAGGGCTGGAATCGTCATTAACATTTTCTCGATCTCTTGTATTACATATAAAGTTCGATTCGATTCGTAATGCAGCTGTCAAATCGAAGTCTTTTCAACACAATTTTTTTTATTTATTTAATAACTAAATTATAATGAGGAAAGCTTAAACTATGAGCAAAAGATTCGTTTGGTTTGCTATATAAGACATTTTTTAAAAATTATATGATAGCAGATATATTATATTATGTGTGGGATGGCTGGGATAGGATGTTGATGGGGTTAATATTCTGAAAAATTGGACTCATATTGAAGTGAGTGTGGGACTATCTTAAAATATGTGTTCTATTGATAAAGTGGAGGATTTATTGCATGTGGAGTATGTTATGTTACATGCCTATGTCATCTATATCATATCATATCATAGAACGTTTGTCTATTTAGGTTTATTGATTGGTACTAATTTGATGTTCGTTGTACTGAGTTTTAAAGTGCTGTATTATGTTTGTTTTTAAAGAAGCGGTTAATGTCAACTATGCTAATGCTGGGTGTCAAGATAAGGAGTGGTTTGTCTGGTGAGGTCTGCAAGTTAATTCCGTAATTCTTGCACATTGAATTTGTGGCTCAGAGATTGTGTAGTATAGAGGGTTGTTTTTTGAAGTGTTTAATATTTGCTATTACGTCAATGGCGGAAATACACTCGGAATAAATTCAAAATTTTTTTTGGGTTTACAATACGGAGTTTCAGGGCTGTTATTTCGAAAAAGAATACATCTGTATAAGATGGGAGAAGACCAGTCTTTATTACTTTGATTTCTATAGTAACGGAAAATGTTGTATTGCTATTGGCTTGTTAACTATTTTTTTATGTGAAAAATCATAAAATTTCGCGGTAAATATGTCGGAGTATTTGTGTTTTTTTTTTGCGTTGGTAGCGGAAGTCGTGGTATTACTTGGTCCTTTGTAGATCGATAGATGCAGAAAAGACTTACGATTTCGGCTTAGCCTGTTGTAAATTGTATGGTTGTAAAGGTACAAGAGCCTATTGGTTTTGTGCAAATGTATGTAACAGGTAGAAATAATAATCGGAGACCACAACCACCCCCCCCCCCCCCCAAAGTTACCCCCATTATGGTCAGGAGCGATAGAGGAGTCGATATAGACATGTCCGTCTGTCCGTCTGTCCGTCCGTCCGTCTGGCCGTCCGTCCGTCTGGCCGTCCGTATGAACGAAAGGATCTCGGAAACGGTAATAGATAGAGACTTCGTGTTTTTTGCATTCGACTAGGACTGCTCCGGAATTATACAAGTTTATTTTAAAAACTTGCCCCTCCCCCCCCCCCTTCCCCATAAAATTACCCCCAAGGGTAAAAATTTCTTCGGCACAAAAAAAAGTAAGTATGCCGGTATAGAGATATCGTCCTTCTTAGCCAAAATCGGATAATAAATGACGATTTTATATGCAATACACCTATCAATTACCTCATTTTTGAATCTAATACTTCCCCCCTATATTGCAGAAAACAAAATATCACAAACAAGCTCATCAAACCGATCCTTCTCTCCAATAATCTCCCTCTCCATAATAAAGATTAATAAAGCGTAAAAACAAGATCCTACAAAATCTTACAAGAATTACTCGTTTACTTTTAGGGCACGCAAACTTATTACAGTCCTGAAAATTTTGCAATGCGGATAGCACCTCTATTAAATACTTCCTCCTCCAGAAGAAGTAATCGCTGAAAGGATAAATAACTTCGTGTATTTCGCAATCTTGCGTAGATCCTCATTTTCCAAACAATTTGAACATATAAAAATAGATTTTTAAAAAGTCAAAGTCACCATGCCAGTGTCAATCAAGATGCTTTTCTTAACGCAACATATTCTATTCTTGTTCTTGATCTCGCTGCCACTGTGTAAGTACCTCCTTCACGACATCTTCTGTTATATCTTGAAAGCGAATAATACGAATCTCGTTGGCCGCTACTGCGTCGTATGTAATTGGAGTTGCTGGATATTTTTTACGAATTTCCACGGCCTTTGCTCCCGTATATACTACTGGCAAAGCTGGCTTAGGTTCACATGGCCAAAAATATTCCAAAATACTGAAAATGGCGCCCATTTTTTTTATAATTTTAAAATATCAACTAAAATTCTTTTTCAGAAAGTCTGTGAAACAAATTATATAGCCTTCTTTGATACAAAAATAAAAGACAAATTTTGGATTATCTGTAATACCCGAATATTCCATACTGCATAACAAACATTCCAATTGGCGAGATAATACATTTTTAATTCCAGATGTGAAGTGTACAAATACGCAATAAGAAAAACTAAGAGGAAAATAGCTACAAGTAGATGAAGCTCAAAGCTTAAAATGAAATTAAGCATTCTGCTAAGTGCAGAGAAGTGGAAAATGATAAAATAATAACAATTATAGAATGTCATTTATTTACGTTTTTTTTTTGTGCTCGTCCTTTATCCTGGCATACGTCAAAACTGAATTATTCTGCGAACAATAATAAAGCAGCATACAGCTCAGAAGTTTATGCAAAAACTTTTTCACTTTACGCATTTGGCATTGCTGAAAGGAAGATACGACGACGACGATGAGTATAAATGAAAAATTGCTCATAAATGGTATTTAATAATGACAAAAAGGACTCATAAAGCTTATACTTTATTATTTTATTTTGTGTCAGCGTCAAATGCAGACAATGAAAACTCTGCAAATGCAACTTATAAGTATGTATAAGTATTACATCCAGGATCAACGGCTTGCCATCAACCAAGCGTGTTGCAAGTGCATTTAATTTCGCATATGACAATAAAAAACTTGATCCATACTATTTTGTCTAAAGTCCTTTACAAGTAACGAGTTAACATGCGTCTATCATTGCACGACTTATGCACAATTTGAAGTAAATTCTAATCCTTGTTTTGTCCTTGCACAGACATTGTATACTGCATTGTATATGTTGCTGCTGTTTTGCTTATTATTGTTGTTGTTTATAATCGGGTTTGCATATATAACTCTGCATAATATGCATTTAATTAATGTTCGATTTAAATTACATTTGAGATACGCCTCAAGCCAGTGCAAGAAGCTTCGCAAATTGATAAATAGGCAGAAATTTTGGCATCACACTTGAAATTTCAAAGTCGAACATGAGCAAGGTTTATTAATTATTATATTTATTATGATTATGCATTCAACACAATTTAATAAGACTATTTTTTGAATAATGAAATCAAATCTAAAAATAAGCAAATATATAAAAAAATATTTCTTAAGTTTAATACATGTTACAAATGTATTATTATGAAATTTACCAAAAAATAGGACACAACAATTTTTGCAAACAATTTAAAACATTTTAAAATATTAAAAGACATAATATATATATTATAGGTACCGAACACATATGATTCGTTTGAAGAGAGCGATAGCAGAAAAACGACCAAAAAATGCGACCAGACACGAATCCACAATTTTGCATCATGACAACGCTCGGCCACATGTTGCAGGACCGGTTAAAAACTAGGAAAACAGTAGGTGGAAGTTCTACCTCATAGCCCAGACATGGCCCCTTCTGATTACTACTTGTTCATATCAATGCAAACTGCCCTCTCCGGAATAAGCTTTACTTCAGAACAGGGTATCAAAAATTGGCTCGATTCGTTCTTGGCTGGAATCCACAATCTGGATGGATTCATTAAATAAAATTGTAGCTGGCTCTGATGGGATTCACAATTCGGCGCTAAAATCAGTTTTTTTTTTTCTTTCTTAAATTGTTGGTACCAAAAAAAAAAAAAAAAAATCAGGCAATGACACAAAATGGATTGAAAAAACTATATTCCATCACGGAAGAGTGAGCGCTGTGGGAGACAGAGTGTGATGAGTAGAGACACCTATAATTCGTGGTTATGTTGCCAGAAAAGGGAAACTGTGCTGAGACTGTGAATGTAATAGTGGGAAATTAGATTATCTGAGGGGAAGAGTCCCAAAGAAAGTGCTGGGAGAGATATTGAAATGGGGCGAAGAATGTATCTTCTCCGACAGTGCGTGATCGGAGTAGAGTGTGCTCGGGGAGAGCGTGTTAAGAGAATAGTAAGCATTTAATTCTTGTCTTTTTTTTAGTGTAATCAATAGATGAATGTTGTGACAAGGGATCAACTAAAAATCGTAGCATGCCATGATGAATCAAATATTGGATGACAAAGAGGAAGCGTAGCAACGCAAGCCGGTTCCGCTAGTATTTTAATACATTTATATATCAGATAATTATAAAGAAAAAAATTATCTAATTAATGTAGCCTAGCTCTCAATCAATAGTTTGCTTTCTCACTCTCTCTCTCTCTCTCTGTCTCTCTCGCTCTCTTCTGTATTGCAAAGCCATATGCAATTTGTTTTTCTAACAATTTTTTTTTAACTTATGAGTACTTTGGTCTTTCTGAGGGACATATGCACCTCCCTTGCCGAATGCATTTTTTTTTTCATTTCCACATCTCATGTTTATTTTCTTCGAAAAATTGGAAGAATTCTTAAATAAAGATGCGGTTAATGGGTCCGACCAAAGAACTAACAATGTAATCATCGAATATTCGTTTGAATTTTTGTGGAAATTGTTGCGTCTATCTTTTCATTGCAAATTTCCAGTGCTTTTTCCGACATCATGCCAATTAGAAGCGAATCGGTATTGATAATATCCGCTGCATGAAATAATATCGACTGTTTGGAGTGCTTACGAACAAAATATATTTTTGTGTACGTCATACCCAGAAGCCATCGACCGAAATATTACGTTCGAATAAGGAATTTATTAATGACAGTTATTTGTGAAGATAATTGTGACTGTTCCAAAAATCTTCTGGCAGTGTTGTCTCTGTTTGTATTCCTGGAAAGCCATTTTAATTTTACACTTATCTTGGATTTCTTTGTCTCTGAGCCGTGAACATACCACTTTTTTATTGAAAGTCCATAAGCAATAGGTCTTATGTCAGGTAAATATCCGCTTTCCTCATTTTCGCAACAGTTTGCATCCTACGCAGAAGAGTTCTTCGCGTAGTTACCATCAATATACAACCCTGAAACTTCCTCGGTTGTATACTGAATTGGAAGTTTTTAATTATTTAAATCTACAAATAAACGAAAATAATGATAAGCCAGAATTAAATATTATGATGAAACAATTAATGCAGCAAGATTGTGATAGGCGGTTGTCTAAGAGCTGCGTTACGGGAGGGTAACACCTTGGGTGGGAGAGTGTTATGAGTAGGTGAGAGTGATAGGGTTATTGTTAGGCCCTGTATCGAAGGTACAAGAGCCTATTGGTTTTGTGCAAATTTATGTAACAGGTAGAAATTATGGTCAGAGACCTCCCAAAGTTACCCTATTATTATCAGGAGCGATAGAGGAGTCGATATAGCCATGTCCGTCTGTCCGTCCTTATGAACAAAAGGATCTCCGAAACGGTAATAGATAGAGAGCTCTTTCTTTTTGCATTCGAGTAGGACTTCGCCGGAATTTAACAAGTTTATTTTAAAATGTTGCCCCTCCCCTTCCAATAATCACTCTCAAGCTTAAAAATTTCTTCGGCACAAAAATGCCATAATAGAGATAACGTCCCTCTTAGCCAAAATCCCTAAATTTCATCAAAATCGGATAATAATTAAATAATTTTTTTTTTGAATATCCCGTGGGAGTGTAGTAGGACCTTTTTTATATTAATTTTTACTAAAGATATACCACAACCGGACGAGATTTCTTTTCTAATTTCTATAGCTTCTTTAAATCTTCAAGGTATACAATTACCTAGTTTAAAAAATAAATAATTGTGGACTTACGGTCTCCAGATATTGCGATATTATTCAACGGCAACAGTCAAAAATACTTCGACAAATTACAGAATCTGATTAGTTTATTTCTAAAGCAGATATACACAGACATATTAAGATAAGCTCAACAAAAGTTAAAATAGAATGCATCACATCCGAGTTATAGCTCATTCCAAAACCGAGTTAAACATTACAGCCTTCCTGAAACTTAAACTAGACGGCGCATAGTGGTGCCACAGGCCAAAAAGTGTATAACAAATTGAAATTAAAAATTAATCAAAGACTCAGTATCCAAAAAAGAACTGTTTAATTTGATTCATTATTGGGAGAGGTAGAGCTGTTCGACGATTACACTGCAAAACGTTTCATAGAGAGCTTACCTGAATAGGAGCTAGAAAAATTCTTAAAAACGTTTGATCATAAAGTAGGAATGTGATTTGGATGGAATGCTTACAAACAAAAAATACCTCTCTCTCTCTTGTACCCTTACGACTAAAAAGTGAACTCTCAGAACATTGGAAAAATCCCCGGCATTCCTCAGTTAATTTTTGTCCTCAAATTTGGTTTAAATATGGAAATGAGTCATCGGAACTCATTAAAGCCACAGTAAGCGAAAAACGGAAAAACGTAGGCTTCTAAGGAATTTTATGCGGACGCAACACCGAGAAGACACGGCATGTTGGCACCGTGACGCCAACCGTCTGAAGTATGAGCTAAACCAGCAACTGAAAAATAAGGGCACTGAATTAGATGCAAACTTAGTGTCCTGCCTTCAATTGCAAAGGTTTAGGAAAGACCTGTCCCGGAGTCCCGGAGCCTGATATCTGATCATCAGTTTGGCTTCCGCTCTGGCCATGGTGGAGTAACGGACCACCGGCATCAATATTGCAATGCCATATTTGTGGATATCGAGCCAGCATTCGATCGAGTTTGGCACCCAGCGCTCCTGTAAAAGGTGAAGGAGAAACAGCCTTCGCTCTCCTTTGCTCTGATACGGTCCTACTTCGAGAACCGTTTCTTCAGGGTTCAAGTCTGGGCAAACCAGTCTTCCCCTCACCCAGCAATCTCAGAAGTGCCAAAAGCTTCATTGGTAATTTTCTATTCAGCTGATATGCAGCAGACATACCTGGTCTTGATGCTACTACGATTGAAGCTTCAGACACATTCTTGTTCCTCGCCTCATTTGCAGATGAGCTGGCTGCCGATGTCGTACAGAAATACGCAGATACTCTCGCTGACTCGGCCAACAGATGGAACGTAAAGCTCAACGCTGGGAATAACATTAACAACAAATGAATAATTTTATGAATCAGCTGTTCAACTTTCAATATCTCAGTCTGAGTTGAGTGTTGTCGTTAGTGACTTAAGAGTGCCACAAACTCTCTTAGCCTGGTACTACAAATCTATCAAATTACTTATAAATCGGAAGACCGCTTGCAAATCGTGATATTTCTGACGGAGTCTTACCCATAACTTTTATAAGTCAAATTATTGCAAATGAAAGCAAAAAGTTGACAAAGTTTTATTGCAATCAACTCAACGGTATGGCTACACATTTAGTACAAACAAACGAACAAACATTGGTTTTTATATATTCGATAAATAAATTAAATATTTGTCTGCCCGTACATCCCTTTACATAAAGGATCATAAAGGTATTAATTATGTTGTATGTTTTGATGTATTTTTGTATTCCAATGCAAATAATATTTCTCTACATTTATTTGGCAAAAGGTGTCCTATTTTCACACAATAGAAAACCTTTTTTAATATGCTATATAAAAGCTTTCAAACAATTCAAATTACTACATCGATTGCAACAATGCAATTCAAGACTTATATATGGCATATGTAGGAGTTCATCAAATTTCAATTAATAGGCTACAATTACCATCCATTCAGCATTTAGATAAATCCAATTATTATGCATGCATCTACAATTTTGAGTTAATTAACAATTAAACATTGTTATATGCAATGATAAAATATTTCACATTTGGCAAATTTATTGAAACATTGCATTTGTATGACTTGCCACAGCAACCGTAGCTGACTGTCTTAGATAAAATGACGGTACGAAACATGATGCCAGGCAGGCATTGTTTACTTAATATCCAATTATTATTATTATAGTTGGTACTTCTATATTTTCCATAAGCGGATCACTGACAGAGGAACAATAAACTATTGTGCTGTGCATTAGATAGTTCAATGCTAATCACTCTAATTATTTTGAATGCTGCAATGGACTACTAAAGCAGTTCATAATAGGTTCATTGAAGCCAAATTAAATTATAAAATCTTCGCAGAGCATACAAAAGATTCGCAAAGAATTTGTGCAACCAAATCAGAGCCAACAACTGCAACTTTACTTTAGCTGGCAGTAGTTAAATGTAAGCAGTTAGCAATGTATATACATAGTTGCAACAGGCACAGTTGGGACAGGATGAACAGGATGTTGGGAGAAGAAGAAAGTTGCTGCTGCTCTTACTGAAACAATACGTTGCAATTTCATGTATGCCACATGCCACATGTAAGATGTACCTTACACATTTTCGTAGTTTATTTTATCTGAAATTTTTTGCTGTTTCAGCTGCTGGTACAACTACAACTACACACATGTGCACATAGATACACGCACTTGTTGCAAGTTTGGCTAGCTGGAGGGCACAGCAGACTATACACGATGGAATGTGGTGATGCATTGCATTACGCTCAGTTGGAGAAGAAAATATTCTGGAAAAAATGCTGAAAAAAGCAGAAGACGAGCGTATTATGAGTATTAACTGCGCGTAAGTTAATTTTGAAGCAATTTCTTGAAAAGTTTATATAATAAAATAAACAAAAATAAAACACGGGCACAGCATTAACTTATTTGAAGACGAAGCTTTAATACTCTTTCAAGTATATTTGTTTTCATAATTAAAAATCTGTAGTGAAACATCAACTTTATTAAAAATTTGCCTAAATGCTTCCTTTCGATTGTTAAGAAATTCGTTAAGAAATGTGTAACAACATTAATTTTGGTGAAGATCCTTTGCATGCGTTGAAATTTATCTTCATTTCGATGTAGCACATAGCTGTGGATTTTCTTTCTGCTGGATTTTTGATTGAACTCTGATTTTGACCAAACTTAACACGTTGACTTCTTCTGATCCTCTTAACATGTATACCAAATTTCATATCTGTACCTTAAACGGATGCAAAGATATGAAAAATGTTGATTATACCTCATATGGGGTATAATCAGCGTTGCCCCAACGCTCCCTCCAATTTTGTCAGAACGTAGCTTATGTTCTTTTCATGTATAGTATTAGTAGGATAGTAGGATATATATTTTTAATAGGGTGGACGTTAGCACATCTTTGCCAAATACAGGTTGAACAGCAGGGAGGAGAAAACGTTATTTTATGGAATATAGTGCTGGGCTAGTCTAGAAACAAGATTGCTAGATCAACAATATGAAAAGTTTTCTTCAAGTCTAATGCCTAAAAGTGGTAATTTCGCGAAGAATGATGTTTCGCTAGATGGAAAAATACTGTCAATGAAGGTCGTAATAATAATTCGAGAACTTTCCCAATGGAAGAAAGAACGGATATAGATCTATAAAATGATGAAGCTCTGCTTTATAACGAAGTTTCAATCCTAGATACCTTCCTTATGTCTGGGAAAATTAATAAAAAAAATTGATAAGTAATAATGCGTAATAGATGATAAATAGATGAGTTTAACTCACTACTGTGGGTGCTTCAGCTTTGAAAGATTGTCATGGTCGACTTTGTTTGCTCCCCAGACTAATCTACTGAAAGAATTTTAAGCTACGAATTAAGCTGATGAACTGCTCAAAAAGAATCTTAAAATGTTTTATATAATTCTACAAAGCTGACGAAGATCGGATTGGTTACGCTAAGCTGCGAGCACGATTTCAATAGGACTTTTTGCTACCTGAAATTGAGACCAAACACATCGCAGATATTTGGTTTTAGCTAGACGGATGATTTTATAAATAATCTTTTTTATAAATACAATTGGTGTGCTCCTCTATCGTTGATCCTGTGAAAGTTTAGGTGAAATTTGCTTCTCAAGTAAATGTCATCACTTTATCTTTTGTATCAGCAATTATTTTATTAAATATTAATAGCTCTTTTAATGCATAACAAACAGCCGACACACTAACAATACCTTGCCGCACTATATGTGAAGGGTGCTTAAATAGTAAAAAATATGTTGTTGCAAATTATGATTTTAGACCTTGTCAGAGAAAACAAGCGCTGCTGCACTCAACGGAACCAAATCCAATTTGAAACCCGAAACCAAACCAGCCATTTGGAGAGGACGTTCTCTCGTCTTTCATGTAAAGCCACAACCAAAGTTTGTTGGTCTGCATTGTTTTTGTTGCCTTTTGTAGTTGGCGAATTTATTTAAACGGAACGTCGACTGCTCGAATTGAACGCCTTCGGTTATTTGTGCAAAGTTTAATGGAATTTTCAACAGTTTTCCAACAGCGCGTAATGATTTTCCGTATTTGTTTCACCGCAGTGCAGACTACCTGATTTTTTCCTCTTTATTTATTTGTATTTTTATTTTTTCGCTAGTCTCACTTTTCACTTTTTTTATTTCTTAATTTTTATGTTTGTGTCTGACATATGCAATTTGATTCTGTAACAAACAGCAAATTAAAAAAAAATTAATAAAGTTTTCACTTCATGAATTTGCTTGTTAAACAAATGTTTCGAAAATGTAATTAAAGGAGTAAATATTAAAAGTGAGCATGAAAAGTCATATTTTTTTGCATTTGTGTTGGGTGTTAGAATGATTTCTCTTCACTAAGTTCGTTGCAAACTGTTTCAGATTGTGTATATAGCAGCCACTTAGCATGCATCCCATCTAATGTTCTTCATATAAATGGGCGGGCAGTGGGAGGCCGTTGTAAAAGCTTGAAGTTCATTTTTAAAAATAATGACAGCCAACTGTTGCCTGACTAAAAACTGTTATGAATTCTCGACTTTTTACTGATCATTTCTTGTATAATGTCATATCCTGAGATGCATAAGATCTCTGCATAGATGGAAAACCTCGAGCGTCTCTATCAGTAGTTCAGTCATACTTGGAAGTTCCACCACCGAAACCAATGAAAGCAACCCGCATACAATTTTAAAGAAAATAACTTCGTCGTAATTAAGGATGACTTGCTCCAGCTAACTAAATGTAAGACGGTTCGCATTTAATTTAGTTTGCATTCTTTCATGGTCCAATGTTAGTTAAGTGTATCCACAGCTGTAGCATATTATACGAGCTTTATTAAATGTTGCGATTCTTCGTGATGTTTCGAAATCATATCATTTAGGGGTGTAAACGTACAATGTAAGAAATCCGTATTTCGGTCGAAGCGGAAACAGACGAATGCAGGTAGGAGGCTAAATCGGCGCAATGTGAATCCTTCGGCATCTATGGAGTTATCTACTTAGCGCAAAACAGTTTCTCAGCGAAGAGTAAAGCTCTGTGAACGGAGCTACCGGTGATATGAGATATCTCAAGTCATGATTGAATAGTTCAATTAAACAAGTTCATCCTTATGAGCGAACTAAACATCAATTTCGCAGCTAGTGTATATATGTACCTTTAATCCATTTGTAAGCAACCGATGAGACATCTGTGCAGCCATGGTAAACACTGCTTGCAAGCTCCATTATCGCACTTTGACAAAATGTGCTGCTTAAAACGAATTAAAATGTCAAATGTAAAATTTCGTCAAGTTTCAAAAGCAAAAAAGTTTAAAATATTCAAATATAAAAGAAAATATTAATACCTACGAGTAAAAGTATATGAAAATCAAATAAAACAAGTAAGGAAATTTCAGTCGGGCGTAACCGACTGTAAGAGGCCCTGTACCAGTTCAGGTCTCCTAATAAACACATTAAATGTTTCCCGAGCTTATGACCAAACACATGACCACTTCTCACTGCGTGAATATGAATGAAAAGAAAAGGGGGGTCGTTCAAATTAAATTGCTTATAAAATCGTCATTTATTATCCGATTTTGATGAACTTTTCGGATTTTGGCTAAGAAAGACGATATCTCTATACCGGCATACTTACTTTTTTTTGTGCCGAAGAAATTTTTACCCTTGGGGGTAATTTTATGGGGAAGGGGGGAGGGGCAAGTTTTTAAAATAAACTTGTATAATTCCGGAGCAGTCCTAGTCGAATGCAAAAAACACGAACTCTCTATCTATTACCGTTTCCGAGATCCTTTCGTTCATACGGACGGCCAGACGGACAGACGGACAGACGGACATGTCTATATCGACTCCTCTATCGCTCCTGACCATAATGGGGGTAACTTTGGGGGGTCTCCGATTATTATTTCTACCTGTTACATACATTTGCACAAAACCAATAGGCTCTTGTACCTTCGGTACAGGGCCTAAAAAAAAAAACAGGTCGACAAGGTTAAATCAAGTGACGAAAGTCTACATACAACTCTGTCTAGTTTTTGAGGCTTTTGGATCAATTCTAGTTAACGCCTAGTTTTGGGTCTGTACCACCAACTATATGATGCAGTTTATATTCGGATATATAATAGAGCTCTAGCAAATATGGCTTACAAGACCCCAAACTTATTTGGTAGTTGTCTCAGTAGATGAAAACCTATTTCTATGGAACGATCGTTGTTACTTTCGTATTTTATATAATTTTTTTTTGTTTTATTGAAATATTTTTGGTGTACTGAACTATTTGCTTTTATTAATAGATTGGTCCTAAGGGTTCTAATTACTCTAGATTGTTAAAACAAAAGTCAGTCCCTCGCATCGAGAACAGCTGACAATGTCCTTGAACGAGTTAGATAATTTGCTTCATCTGAGACTCGTTGGACTTATATCGGTGTCTTAAAAAATTCGACTTAGGGTGCGAATTTTCAAACCACTTTATTTCAGTCTGAATTTATTTCGATTTTATATATTTAAATAATTTTTGCTTCAATACTTTTTCATATCATATCTCGATTGAACTTATCAGAAATTATTTCGTTATGCGACGCTTTCGGTGGCTTCTGTCACATGCGTGGACTGCTGTCCACAGCGGCATAAAAATGGTTTAAAATGTATTTTAATGAAGTAAATTAACATAAAATCGTTGCTCGACATGGAAATAGCAACGAAATAAAAATAATGACTGCTAAAAGTGTTTTCAACTGACAGCTGGAGCCGTTGTGAGAGAATAAATTTTGTGCAAAATTCTTGGAAACCTACTACATTGCTATAATGACCTTTTATGTTAATCTTCTTTGTATGTGTGTTTGTATGTCCTTTATAGATTACTACACCATTCACCCGATCACCATGAAACTTTGGAAAGATATTGAGCACACTCCCGCATATAGTATAAAACATCTATTCTAAAATTTAATCTTTCTTAAACTTTTTGAGAAATATAATTGACATCATTTTTAAAATAATGAAGATTATTCTTATACATTTTTAATATTTTCATATGAGTATCATATCACATTCCTGAATAGTCTTTATGCGTTATGTTTCGGTGTGTGATGATAGGTGATTATGAGGGACGCTTGACTAAGCGGTATGTCACGGGAGGGTGAACGCCCGGAGAGTATAATGAGTAGGTTACAATGATAGAGCTATTGTTTTTCATGTAGTTCGCAATTATGATGCAAGAAGCAGCCTAGGCGTAAAAATAGCAGCAGATATAAAGGAATCTGTAGTCACTAGATTTATACTATGGCGTAGTCTCATAAAAAAAAAAACAAAAAGGGATGCATAACAGCAAATATCAGAGCTGAAAATCGTAGCATGGCATGATAAATCAAATATTGTAAAACAAGACTTGGAAATTTTCGTTTTAGGTGATGGCTCACGTTTACAAAAGCAAGACAAAGAAGGGGCGTACCAGCGCAGGACGGGTTCGCTAGTATGAATATAAAAATGAATGTTTATACATCTGAGATTACTAGACTTCGACATTATTATTTGTTGGACGCACCACAAACCCAGTTTAAAACCCAGAAATTTTAAAATAAACTTGTAAAATTCCGGAGCAGTCCTAGTCGAAAGCAAAAAACACGAAGTCTCTATCTGTTACCGTTTCCGAGATCCTTTCGTTCATACAGACGGACGGACGGACAGACGGACATGGCTATATCGACTCCTCTATCACTCCTGACCATAATGGGGGTAATTTTGGGGGGTCTCCGACCATTATTTCTACCTGTTACATACATTTGCACAAAACCAATAGGCTCTTGTACCTTCGGCACAGGGCCTAAAAACATTCATAATTCTTGAAACATTTTGCTTTTGTTGGTTGGTAATCAAATAAAGTCTTCAAACAAAGTACCTTCATTGAATCTATTTACCAATGAGTTTGGGCTGTTAAGAGTTGTTGGTAGGTTGGAAACTCAATTTCCGATTATGATACAAAACACCCGCTGATACTGTCAAAGGATAATCCAATGACTCACTCGTTTATACGCTAAAGTCACAACATGGTATATTTCCCACCTGATCGTGGTTATGGTAGCAGAACATTTCTAACCGCTGGAATCTATTTCTGTGGTCCAATAAAATGTTACACTTGCTTATACGTCTGTTTTCCACAAAGGCAACTCGTTTAGAGTTGGAGTGTGATTTATTTACCTCATCGTTCTTGGCCACATTAAAATGATTTAATAGCACTAGGGGAAAACCGAAAACAAATCGATCGGACAATGCAACAAGTTTCGATGGCACTAAGAATGAATTATGAAAAGTCAGGAAGCTGATTTCAAGTGAAGCTCACTCTAATAATACACAAGATCTATTTGATATGTATAGGTTCATACCAACGCGCTCTTCGCACTTTGGCGGCCTCTGGAAGGATGCAGTAAAGCTGGCAAAACATCATTTCATCCGAGCAGTTATTTTATTTTAATTGTGTTTATTATTTCCAATTTCAATTTCATAAAACCTACAAGACTTTGAGATACACACAACGGCACATATCCTCATTGGCGCCCCACTCACATCACTAGTCGAGCCATGTGTCACAAAGCTATATATCAGTCGTTGGGGTCGTTTACTTCTCCCGCATCTCGCCATTAAAACGGTTATCAATGGAGCAACGAAATCAAATTGAAGTTTTGTTTAATTTCGCACTTAGGTTGTGCACCTCGACCTCTATCAAAGGTGACTGCAGAATTATAGGGGATCGAAAGTTGTTAAATAGTGCAATCAATATCTACAGGTCAAATGGCTTGATGTGGTTTTCCAATTCATTTACAAACTTCCTCTAATTTAAGTGACATCACCTATTATTCTGCATTAAAATCGGTGTTGACCCATAGGATGCATTGCAACGAAGTTGCATTTAGAAGAAGTTGCATTTAGATTCGCCAAGTAACTTGCGCAAATCTGCGGAAGTTTTTATTTCAAGTTCAAAGTGACCGATGTTTGCATTCAAAGGCAATAATTCAACTATAAACGGGTTACATGCTAAGTCGAGTTTATTGATAGTTTGGCTTGATGACTGACACAAGCATAAACTGCAAAATTAATCGCACTGAGAATCGATTATTATAAGGATAATGTCTAGGTGAACCTGCGGCCAAAATCTACATGTTAGAAATTGTTACAACATCAACACGCACGACTAACTCCCCTGATGCAAAACTTCGCATTCCAGTCTCCAGCAATTGGAAATTTAATACCAATTTAATTAGCTCGTCAAGTTTATCTTAGAAATCAGCAGAATTCCAAGTAAAGTTTGGTGGGTAAAATTAACTAATACAAATAAAAGATCTCTATTTTTACTGAAGCTGCCGCATTGAAAGCAAGCGTATAAAGACTGCTCAGCCAGTACTCATCATCTGGGTGATAAGCAGTATAGAAATCAAACCCAATTTTTTATAATAGCATCTTATAGTTAGATGTGTTTCGCTAATAAGCACAGCACGCGGACCAGCGTGTTTTGTAACTGTAAGCAACCATGTTCCGACCTGTAGCAAAATCGATTAGTTTTACCCCATTGCTGCTGGTAATATCATGAGGGCTACATTATCTACTGTTGTCCAAATATTCCATCCTAATTTCGACATTGAACGATTTTGACATCGTGTGCACACTATCGTAATTAGTGATGAGCTAAACGGTGGTTTTTTCAATCATGGATGTTTGGAGTAATAATTCCAATGAACCAATACTTCATATTGTGGATAAATTCGTCGATTGGAATATTAATAAAACATGGATCGCAAAATGCGAGTATACGCTTGATGCCTGTTATAATAGTTTATACTATTGATGTCCTTTGATACAGATCTTCACTCATGGTAACAATTGCAACTTTAAATGGTTTCAACACTTAACATAGCTCCTTTAAAATACTCCATTCATTTACTAAAATATCAGGATGATCTGAACTAAACAATGCTACAGTTTTTCTAACTGTGCCTTCAATTAAGCAAAATCGTTTGTAAAAATGGCTATTCCACCGTGTTGGCGGGTCCATCAATTCTGAATTTGAAATGTGGCTTCCTTTTAAGAATGCCACTAATATTTTAACTTTATCAATTTTGGACACTGTGTCTTTGCTGGATTTTAATGCATGTGGGATAATTAATTTATTCTGTGAGCAATGCATCCGAAATTCCTGCAATAAATATTTCTACTTACATCCCGACACTATATGTGGACTTCCAAGCATCAGATACTTTATACTAAATACTTACTTACTTAAATGGCCATCAACCGTCTGCCGGTCATGACCGCGTCTAGGAAGGCGCGCTAGCCTCCAAAATCTTGTGCGCGCTGGCGCTAGTCGTTCTGAATGCCAAGTACGGAGAGATCTCTCCATACCTGGTCATTCCATCGAGTGCCCGGTCGTCCTCTATGTCGGCGTCTACCAATGAAGTTTGGGCCCCCCATGTAAACCATGTGTGCTGGAGCCGGGAATATCAGCGTCTTATATATCTTTATTTTCGCCCGTCGAGAGAGGGCTTTACTTCTCATTTGCTTGCTCAGCCCAAAAAAGCATCGGTTTGTAAGCGTGATTCTTCGCCTGATCTCCACGCTGACGTTGTTGTTACTGGTTATCTCTGTTCCAAGATAGACGAAGTTTTCTACAACACTGAAGTTAAAATTCTCCATCGTCACTGACCGTCCAAGACGCATTGACGGAGTGCGAGAAGACCCCAAGTACTTCGTCTTGTCCTCGTTCATCGCTAGACCCATGAGCCGAGACTGTTTTTCAATCTCTTTATACTAAATATCTGTCGTTATTAACAGAAGTCCAGCAATCGTACTGGCTTCTTTCAATAATTCATGCACGGAGATTTTACATTTTTCAAAGGGAACTGGTATGTAAGTTCTGGATATTACATGACAGTTTGCCAGTTCATAGCTTCAGTGACTTTAAGAAGTTCTAAAATGTTGCTTCGTCTGTCAAATGAAACCCGTGGTAAGATTCATTAAATAGAGACAATAGCGACTAATTTATCTGCTCCCTACGACTTTGATTAAGTGGAACAGGTAAAAAAGATGACATTTTTACTTGTCGTGAAGTTGGTTGCTTTGCGGCTCTTGGGGCATACATCAAATTGAATTCTGCATTGCTACCAGCTATTGTAATAGAAGACCTATTTTAAACTATTAATTTGATCTGAATAATTGAAAAGACATTGATTAAATAAAATTTAAAACAAAAAAATTTGCTAATTACATTTGAGCCAGTTACCTTACAGCCGCAGATAAAGGAAGACCAATAAAAAAAATCGGAGACTGTGAAATATTGCTCATTTCTAGTTTCAAGCGCTTGTAAAATTTTGCTTTGGCATCGTCGTCATTTTCATCCATTCGAGCTGGTTACACAAATCAGGCTTAATTGCATGTTAATAAATGTACCTGGGCGCTCATCAACAGGTCTAAAACTGAAGACCAGGCTACGTAGTTTCCTACTATTGTAGATGTCACATGATGCCTTTTACTCTTCGAAGACTTCAACCAGCTGGATTTTTGCACCTTCCCTGTTAAGGATGATGACGTTCTAGATTTCATTTGTTCCTCTACTAATGTTAAATATTTTGCGGTGGTGGGTTCCAAGCCCAGCGCACTAATCCTTAATTAAGGGGGCCTTCCTACAATTTGGACTCCCAGGCTATATGTGTTCTACGGAAGTTTGTGAGCTGCTTGGGCCGTTTGTAGTCAATAGCATTCCACACTAATGTGGAGTTCACAATCACAAATTACCTGTACAATCTGTATGAGGTTAGAAATCTGTTTAAGGTTAAACAACTGTATGGAGCAGTGACAAATAATTTATTACTTTTGATTGTCCTTAAAAGCGTTATTTTCTCCTATTTTTCTTATACCTACATATTCTAGGCTATACAAGCTGCAAAATAATGCATTTTTAAATTGTTTTAAAAATGAAATTTTTCGCTGTTGTCGAAGATAATCTTTTCTCATTTTTATAATAATTTTGGGTCAGTTGTACTTGACGACATTACAACAAAAACTACTTTGAAGTTGAGCATTTAAAGCCGTAAGCTCTTTATGGTCATCTAAATTTTAAGTTCTTTTGTTGATATTTCTTTTAATAATATTGGAAAAAGATAATCTGAAAGTCATGGCGTACATTATGCTAAAGCGCAACCCTTTCTCAATTGTCCGCACTCATACAAATGAGCACATATGCCAGGCAAATATCTACACGTATGTGTGTAAGGTCCTTGGTAAAAACAACAACAACCCTTATCAAAATATTTGCATAGAAAAAAACCAGTAAAACAAAAAGGCAACAAAAAAAAAAAAAAGTATTACAAAAAATTATTTATGCGCTGAAAAATGCTTAATGGTCTGTAATCAGCTTAAAAATCGGACGCAACTTCAATTTGCCAAATGCCGTGCACCGAGCTTATATAAATGAGTACGTGAGTGTGTGGGTTTCTGTGTGTGGACTGAGTTTGTTGCCTTTGGGTCAGTTGGTCACGCCGCCCTTGCTTATTGTGCGCCACACAGTGAAATAAAAAGAAATATGCTTTTTCATTTTGCGTATTTTAATTAGACGCAAATGCTTCCTACGCATGACGCACTTTAGGCATATACACATCCTATCTGCATATGGCGTCTGTCCACGAGCGCCCGCACACCATGCTGACTGCTACAAAGAATTCGCCTTCAGCTGAATACAAAAGTATATTCTTGGAAAAGAAAGGACAGGAATTCAATTATGGTTTTGCAGTAGTTAAAATTTTTTCTCAACATTTTTATCCTTTTGAAATTGAAAAATTGTAACCTTTTAATTTGACCCAAAAAAAAAAAAAAAAAGAAAGATAAAACCGGCGCTCACATCCGACAATATAGGATTTCAAATTAATTACATAGCAGCTCTAAATTGAAATGCATTAGTTTCAATGAAAATAAATTAAGTAAAAACTACTTTGCATATTTTGATCTGTGAGTTGAAAAACGAGATTAACTTCAGCAAGAAACACACACACAAGCACCAACTGCCCACCATTTTCATGCGATATGACAGGACCTCAATTAGATGTAATTGCTTTTCGCAAATGAAAATAAAAAACATCTGTAATTGATATTGGTTTTCATATCCTTACAAAACAATAATTAAAACCAGCCACATTAATTACCTACACTACTTCATAAATGTTCATACTTACAATACAATACAAGATGCAGATACGTCTATCATTGCAAAATAAAACCAACTAAATGGATGGAGGCAAACCCAAAGCCCAATCAAATGGACATGCATCAAAATTAGACACACTGCCAAATGCAAATTTCGATTTATCTTCTGTACTATTTTGCTTATGTATCTAGATACGAAATTAATTTGCATCATCTCACGAATAATCAACGTCATCATTGATTGTATTGATACAAGAGAACGAATTTAAACTTGCCATACTTCATTAAATGTATCTTGAATTCAATGCAATAGCCTACCATTCAGATACATTACATACTCGTCTTGCAGATACATCAATCTTCAGCCAGCAAAAGCGTTGAGCTCAAGCGTAACTAAGCAGGCATTCAGTAAATGACAAATTAACAGCCAAATAGTTCGAAACCAAATTGAAAGCGAACGTCTTCAATGAATGATTTGATGGTTTCAAAGCGAAAATATTTGAGGGTGATTTACATATCAATTTTCTGGGTAACTATGGAGAAAGCCTCCAGTGCAAATAATGTTGCATAATTTCCAATGCGAGTTAATATTCCTGCGCATTAATTCAAATCGAGTGTAAATAGGTAATTCCTACCACAATTGTTGACGGCAAATGAGATGTCAGTTTAGTATGAATAGGAGAAAGCAGTTGAAATGGAAGATGAGCTTCGTAATGTATGCAATTAATATGTACTATCTCGAAAAGAGGAACTAAAAAGAAGAGGAATTTGGATTTAAATTTCGAATTTTAACTTTAGTGATTTGTATCGTTAGATAAGACCTGATTATAGATTCATATCTATGTACGAAACCAAACGTGAAACCAGAAAATACTTGACATTCGACTGGGAGAAGCAAAAATGGTTATATTTCATTCCTAATAAAAATCAGAAGATCCACTATATTTGTTGACAGCAATGCGCAACGACGCAAAGGCAAAGATGACAAAGCTGAAACATTTGCTTAACATTTACACTCAGTTCTTAAACCAAATCCGGATAATGATGCAGAAACCGTAGCTGAAGTGAAAAAATTTTGCTTTTGATCATAAAACAGACGACAATCTCAGAGGTGCAAGCGGAAATAAAATTTAATCTGAAAAAAAGTCCAGAATACGACAAAATATTGTAGATGGAATCACAATCAAAAACCTTTCGCCTAAATGCATTCGACTTTTGACATACATATTCAATGCCATGCTCAGACTGAAATATTTTCCAAGCCAACTGAAACACGCTGAAATAATTATGATTCATAAGCCCAACACATCGTCCTACCGTCCCATAAGCTTGGTTGTGACTAAAGTATTTGAAAGAGTATTTTTAAAAAGAATGTTACCTGTGCTGGACGATCTAAACATTATAACTGAACATCAGTTTATGTTTCGAAGAGGGCACGGATCTATTGAGCAGTGTCATCGTATAACGAATTCGATTTTAAGTGCTTTTGTGTTGAAGAAATATAGTGTAGCAGTATTTCTAGACATCAAACAGGCGTTCGATAAAATCTGTCATTCTGGCCTTCAATGAAGTGTTAACCCGCACCATACTAAATTAAAAAGTCGTACCTGAAGAACAGAAAATTCTATGTTCAAGAACTTGACAAGTCGTCTAATATACACACTGCTGTCGCTGGAATACCACAAGGTTGATGACACCGCAATAATTGCTACAAACAAGGACCAAGCTGTTGCATCCAACCAACTTCAAGAAGAACTTTATCTTATTGAAAAATGGTTAAAAAAATTAAGAATAGCGGCTAATGCCCAGAAGTCCGTGCACAGCACATTTTCACTGAAACATGGAAAGTGTCCCCGAGTAACGCTAAATGGCTCGTTCATTCCAGTTAACTAAACGGAATATACTTGTATTAGGGCGAAGCAAGTGCAGCTCAAGGCTAAGTCCAAAAAATTTACTGGCTGCTTGGACCACATTCACAATTAAACCTAAAAAACAAAATTCGTCTATATAAGACAATTATTAAGCCAGTATGGCCATACAACTCTGGGGTACAGCAACCCATTCCAATACAGAAATCATACAGCGATATCAGTCTATGATTTCAAGAACTTTAATAAGTGTTCATTGGTATATGAGCAACAAAGATATCCACAAAGACCTAAGCCTGCCACTGAAAAGATGAAATTCAAAAAAAATGCTGTAAAGTATATAAATAAATGAAAATAACCTGACACTTGAATTATTAGACAACACATTATTAAGTCCAACTCTGGACCACCAAGATAGGTTTTTAAGTTTAATATATTGATTCAGCTCACTGGAGCTATATTAAGTATTGTGTGCATCCGTTTTTAAGACAAAAAAAACCATATTACATCCCATTGAATTTTTCCTTTCTTGATACCTTTCTATGTGTTGGTTGTGAGGGAGATGGTCCTTATTCCATGCCTGTTTTGAGAACAGCTCCACTAACCTTTGCCTTTCATTTTTTTCTCAGTAATGGCACCATACATTTCTTCGATACCTGACTTGGTAATGGCGGCTCAATTTCTGTTTTACTTATATTCGAAACGAAGCTGCGAAGATTTATTTAAATCTACCTCTGACGCTCGAAAGGTGAACGATGGATATATTTTAATAAATGAAGAAATGAGTCCACATTCTCATTGTCTACAAATTTCTTCGTTTTTGCACAATCCGAACAATGACTTATAGAATGGTTTAAGGAAACTGTCTCATTTATACCAAACGACTATCTCGGTCAATTCTGCTTTATTATAATCACTAACAGACGATTCCACAACGCACTGCAGAAAATCTTCATAGTTGTCGAAGTTACTGACGGCGTACTTAGCCTTGAAACTACCGAAGTAACGATTCTGCGCGGGCTTCGTATGACCCGTAAGGAGCAAGTTGAATACAATCGTTTTGTTCAAAGCTCGAGCGACTCGCCATTTCAGATACAAAACAGAACGTTATTTTTATTTTGCCCAACGCTTTGTCTTTATAGGTTTGCAGGTAATATTGTAAGTTTCTAACCATGCAATTTGGTCCTTTGCTGTAAAAAAAATTATTAAAGTTAGAACCTATTAAAGCAAGATATTTAAGTACATCCGATACACTTCGAAGTTGTCACCTGAACTCTTAGGTTTCATTCATAATGCTAAAGAATGTGCACTTTTTCGTTGCTTTGAAGAGGCATAACATCTGCAGAGTCATTTGAACTACATCATCATCGATTTCAACGAAATATGGACTGAAGGATGCTTTAAAATGCTGATCAAGATAATACATATTTCAAAACTCTCTTGTTTAGTGTTACTCAACTTCTAAACGCGATTAACTACGATAATACTCCGAGCAGAAACAGCACTTGAGAAAAGAAAACAACTAACGAGTAACACTACTCAAATATAAATCGGAGATCGACTTCTCGGTACTTTTTGAAGAGAATTTAAAAATATTTGATAACTATTTTTTCTTTTTGGCAGACATGTTATTTTAAGCGTTGACGTCATAGTCGTACAGGAATCGGAGAGGTGCTCAACGGAGTTTTTCCAAGGTCTAAGTCCATAAACATTGAGGGATTGTATTAGACCTGCTTTTCCTGCAGATTTTATGGATATTTTTATTTCAATCTAGATCTTTGCACATTTGAGCGTTTTTTTCAAATTTTCAAACGCCCTTTTCAACCCCCAAAATAATATGTCTTCCAAAAAGAAAAAACACGCATAAAAATAAACCATATTAATTTTTGCATGCTTACGAAATATACCAGTAATTTTTTTTTCTTTCAATTTGAAATGTTTTCGTTAGACCGGTTTTAGCATTACTTTATATTAAAGAAGTTTGTTTTCAAGGCTTAGGTGTGACTTTGTACCAAGTACATTCTACGCTTTTTTTTAAGCAATGAACCAAAACCAATTTTAATGTAGAGGACAGAGTTTTAAAAAAAAGATTACATGAGCTAGAAAATTAAAGTCTAAAGATATAGTTCCAGCATCTGAAACTTCATGTCTCAAATAAGAATAAGCATAATTTATGGACTGCAACATAGTATGTATTTCAAGTGTCCAATTGTCAAAAATAAACCATTTAAGGATGGTTTAAAATGCAACGTTGCGGCCCTACGATTGGTTCAAGAACAATGAATAATCTTTTTTTTCGAGTATTTTGGAGAGAATTGGTAGAAGGCTAATTGGTCTTTAGGATGATAACTGTGAAGCATCTTTGCCGGGTTTGCTAATGGTATAATAACCGATATTTTCCACAATTTTGGAAAGTGTTGCATTCTTAGTACGTCCTCTCAACATGTCGTAGCAGTTCCGATCATTGGACTCTGAGTTAGAATGGCCGTATCGTCTGCGTATGTGGCTATGATCACGTTGTCAGTCTCTACTGTAGTTACACTTGCAGGTGTTGGCATGTCTGCAGTGTATATTGCGTAGAGAGTAGGACCTAGGACACTGTCTTGTGGTACACAAGCGCATATTGGTCGATTTGGTACCGTCTACAACAACACAAAAGGATCGACCATCCAGAATGCTGCTAACTATATGTAAGAGCTGCGGTGTTAGTAAATTCTTTAACTTACACCGGAGGCCAGCGTGCCACACCCTGTCGAAGGCTTGCTGTATGTCCATGAACACCGCTAAAGCGTACTCTTTTTGTTCCATGGCTTCCAGGGCGAAGTTGACCACACAATGGAGCTGTTCCGGGGTTCCATGACGTTTCTGAAAGCCGAACTGCCATTTTGGGATCGCCTGTGACACACGCTCTATCTTCATTATCCGGTCCAGAATGATCCTCTTAAACATTTTGGCCAATGCAGGGAGAAGAAAAGCTTGTACGCATCAGCATCAGTTAGCTGATTTTCCGGCTTGGTGATCAGCGCAGACTTCCTGATTGACGATTTTATAAGCAATTGAATTTGAACGACCCCCCTTTTCTTTTCATACATAAAAAAATGTTTAATAAGGCACTTATTCGTGCAGTAGGAAGTAGTCATAAGCCTGGTCATACGATCGGGAAACATTTAATGTGTTTGTTAGGCGACCTGAACTGGTACAGGGCCTCTTTCAGACTGTAATTTTCTTGTTTTATTTTATATTGCTGGAAATCTCGGAAGCCTTGTAGAAGATTATCAGTACAGCTGATGTTCGTATTGCTGAATATGTTTTGAGAACATATGATCTGCGAGAATTTTGGCTTCAATCGATATATGTATTTTGTTGGAGTTCTATAAATATCTTTATTTCTATGGTGTCTTGTTGCTCTCCATAGCGACTGGTTTGTTTCAGAAGTGGGAATTAGATTACTCAGGTACTAGCGACTGCCGCGTTTCTAAATTTTTGTGAATTTCTGCGTAGTACTTAAATATGGGGTGTAAGTTGTGAGTTGATGTATTGGTTATGAATAGGAATTGATTTGAATGCAGCTTCGTGAATAATTTTGTTAAGATATCATCATTATTGAGCTTTCTAGTCTGGAGAGTTGAGAGAGGTAAATTTAAGTATTCGCACCCCAGTCAGCCTTGCGAGTCATGTGTTTGTTTGTCAGTTGTTGGTTGGTTTAGTCTGTATGTTAGTTCTCCCGTGCATACTTTTAATTCTTTGAATCGCCTAAAACAAATTTTTGCCCTTTGTGTTCGTCTCTCGAGATCCCCATTGTTTGTATTTGGCGTTAGAGTCCCTTGCCACAATGTATTTGACTCCAAGAGTGCTAAAATATTGGTGTGTCTTGGAGAAAAATGCATTGCTGATATAGTGAAATGTACATATTTGTCCGATAATGATAATAGCGGTATATAATCTTCTCAAAATTGGTTAGCTCTGCATAATTAATAGTCCTTTTTAGGCCCTGTACCGAAGGTACAAGAGCCTATTGGTTTTGTGCAAATGTATGTAACAGGAAGAACTAATTGTCGGAGACCCCCAAAGTTACCCCCATTATGGTCAGGAGTGATAGAGGAGTCGATATAGCCATGTCCGTCTGTCCGTCCGTCCGTCCGTCCGTCTGTATGAACGAAAGGATCTCGGAAACGGTAATAGATAGAGACTTCGTGTTTTTTGCATTCGACTAGGACTGCTCCGGAATTTTTAAAATTTTGCCCCTCCCCCCCTTCCCCATAAAATCACCCCTTAGGGTAAAAATTGCTTCGGCACAAAAAAAAAGTAAGTATGCCAATATAGAGATATCGTCCTTCTTAGCCAAAATCCGAAAAGTTCATCAAAATCGGATAATAAATGACGATTTTATAAGCAATTGAATTTGAACGACCCCCCTTTTCTTTTCATTCATATTCGCGCAGTGAGAAGTGGTCATGTGTTTGGTCATAAGCTCGGGAAACATTTAATGTGTTAGTTAGGCGAACTGAACTGGTACAGGGCCTCTTACAGTCGGTTACGCCCGACTGAAATTTCCTTACTTGTTTTACGATGCGTCTCTTCATAGCGCATAATAGATCTCACCACGGCCTCGTCCAAAATATACTTCACATATATTTGTTCCATATCGATGCTTATATTCAGTAAGTAACAGCTCATATGCAGCTGATGCACCCATTTCAATCATCAATTATATTCTCCTGAAACATAATATTAGTTAAGTATCCTATTTCATTGCTCAAACAAACGTCATCATTGAATAATAGTCAACATGTTTGCGATCGTCGCATGCAGCTCGACTTGAAGGATATTCAAGAGCTTGTATTTGTATTACGTTGCCAAAATGTGCCAAATGACAGTTGCCCACACCCCACGCAGCTCACTCGCTAAGGTAATAAATATGTTTATCGGGTTTTGTGCTTACATTTGAATTGGCATTTGTATCTGTCTATCTCTATCTATCTCTGTATCTGTATTTGGTTTTGTATCTTTGCATGAATGCGGTTTAGTGGTGCTTAAGTGCGTTCCAAATACAATTGTAAACTGTGTGCATGTATTCGGTTGTTAAAATCTAATTAATCTTGCCTTATTGCTTCATGGTTGCCGTATGTCTGCTGATTAAACCCAATTTAACCGAAACAAATTGTTGCGAAGTAATGCCAAACCAAATTCAACCTGATTTATGTCAATCATTTTTCAGTTACACAAATATTTGAGTCAATTATTTGATATTGGAATGGATTTGAATAATAAAAGATCGATTTTGGAGTGTCTTAATGTTAACCGATTTTAGGCATTGAATTATAATTGGAGTAGACTAAAGATAGTTGTGCAGAATGCTATACAACATCCAAATATGTATAAACACATCTAAGCAGGCATGTAGCTAGGTGCTGCGCATAGGATAATATAATGAAAAAAAGTAGAGAAACGCGTGTGTGTGTGTGTGTATAGACGGAGACTTTGAATTAGTAGTGTATCATTATTCTGTGAGTGGTGTATGCAATAGATTATCGCCGGCAATTTTACAAATTGAAGGAGAAACATAAAAGTTCAAACGGAATTGATTGTTCCTTTCTCCACTGGTTGACATTCGATGCATATTTCATTTCTTTACAATAATCTCAATATTTCAGTATAGTTAGCTATAAAAATTAAAAAAAATAAAAATTATATTGTCTAAGCAGTCAAATATCGACCAACGAGCGATACTAGTTAATATTACTGTATTCTGCTAATTAATTCCATCAGCAACAAACCCTGTTTATCTAAAATAGTAAACTTTTATTAGTCTTGATTCATTGAAATAGTTTTCAGTTTTTCTTATACAATTCCAGTCCTATCTGAATGTTAAGACCAGGTAGGTTTCGCTATTCAGGACATTCGAGCAAATATAGTACAAGAAATGTTCGAGGAGCTCTTGCCGTGGCTTCTCAAATTAGTCAAGGAGTGCCTTCTTTCAGCGTACCTTCCTTAAGGCTAGAGTGGTGTGCATTCTTAAAGCTGGGATCGCTGCTCATCAAATGGCTTTGGGCTTACAATTCAATTCGCCTACCTCAATGATACATCACTTGAACACCCTGTAATAGAAAAAGTTTTCATTAGCAGCCTTTTTCAATATGACAAAGACTTTAGGCTCGCATCAATGTATAATCAGTGAAGTTTTGGATAATGCAATTGTTATTACACTAAAATAGGCACAACGGTATTCGGCTAGGTCCACAAGAGACCAAATTGGAGCTCACCACACGAAAATACCATGTCTCTAGTTCTAAAGTACATTCATTAGAAAGGAACGCAACTCAAACTATATAAAGAAGGCAAGTGTCTTAGTTTTATTCTAGGTTCTAAAGACTGCTGGTCGGAAACTCTGGGGAAAACAAAAAGGCAATTGGTGGATTCTACGTTTGTAAAAGAACATTTAGAAGGAAATAAGAATTGCATTCACTGCTTTTACCCTGCGCTCATCAGGACTATACTAATATAGTCAGGCATGATCTGCTAAAATGCAGCTGACACAAAATCGCTCCTAAGCTCAATCTACTCCAAAAGTTACAAAAAGCAGCTTGCCTGTGTATAAATGGGTCATTGCATCCATTCCCAAGTGGCTCTACACGTATCATTGAATCTACAGCCTATTGATATCTTCCTAAAGCATCCGGGGTAAGTTTTCTCGGGACATGTGCTAAGTGCCGCCACATCATCTTTCACTAAGTAGAGAACGCGATAGTGGGCAAGAAGGTTGACTATTTTGTTCGATAGCTCAAATAGATTGATAATGAAGTTTTAGCCTAGAAGCAAGGAACCGCATGAGAGGAACCAGCTTTCAATTTACACCAACGAATCAAAGAAGGATGAGGGTACATCAGCTGACTTCTTTTTAGAGGAACTGGCAATTTTGTTTTATTTCAAACATTTTTTACTTTCGATTTCATTATGGAAATAAAGGATGTCCCAGAATTCAAGCAAGAATAGATTTCGCCGCCACTTAAGCAGCAAGCTTTTGGCAACCCTGAAAAAATCTCCTGAATAGCTGAGATCTTAGGGTTAGGAAAAATAGAGTATTACACGATGCAACAATGTGTTTTCATTATTGAAACACATGCTTGTACATATTTGTCAATGTGAAGAGAGATAATTATTTGCAACTACTTGGAACATTAAAGTGAAGAGCAACGGATACACAAGTGTTTCGATTTCTGCTACGAAATCTCATCAGTCCGCTTGGCTGTGTCAAATGCCAATTCTTGCTTATAAATAAACACAGTTTGAAAAGTTGAATCATATAATTGCATGGTAATTTTGAGAGAAATTTTCAATAATAAAAATTAATTATAAAAAAAATAACTTTTCGTCTGAAGTTGAGTTCCTCAACCGAAAAACCAAAATTTCACAACACCCCAAACCACAAGCAGGCGCAGTTGTTAGGGGGATAATGCAACAACAAAATTCATAGTTTGAGTAAAACTGCTCACTGCAAATTTCTACATATATGTACATATACTGTATAGAGATGTATTGAAAAACTTATGAAGACTGGATCAGCTGGAGATGCTAAAAACACTGGTCATCCAAACACAAGCCGTTCAAATGTCAATATCTAAGCAGTGCGTGAGAGTGTTGGTGAAAATCATAGAACATCAATTCGACGTCGTCAACAAGAATTGGAAAATCTTAAGAAGGTCTCTACAGCGTATTCAATAACTGTATGACACATTTCCTGGTCGTGTACACTCTCGATACGGTAATATTGAAACAGATACTTTAAACTGTGTTTTGTATTTGATTCAAATGTTACTTGAAATTTGGGACACCTTTTTCTTTGATTTTATTAATTTTTTTACGGTTCTACTGCCGTTCTTCGAGAGTTATTGATACTAAGCTGGCAAAGATTTCTTCAGACTTGGGAATTACAACGCGTGCTCATTCACCGTCTATTTCGTCATCCAAAAAATAATTTTAATTTCTCCAAAAATATTCTTTATGCTTCAAATTCAATGCTCACTCGGAATTTTGTATACTGGATTATGTCAAGGTCATCAAATGGTCTAAACAGCTTCTGGTTCTTACGGGTAAAAAATTCTCCAACCATCATATGATGAATCTCAAATCCCGAAATATTTAAAACCACTACATGCGATTGTATTAGAATCCAGTAATTTGCGCTGTACAGAAGAATTGTGATTATGAGCTTCTTACTAGCATTTTTCAAGAGTACTTCAAATTGGCTTGTTAAGCTCAAAATAGAATCGATTAGCAAGCGTGATACTTCGCCTGATCTTCATGCTGACGTTGTTTCTGGTCCTAAGTAGGCAACAGTAAGGTCCCAGTTCTCCATCGTCACAAACTATCCAAGGCACAATGCAAGTAGATACGAAGTATATCGCGTTTATTACTCCTCACCACTGACCACGAATATTTTGCAACCTCCAAGAACATGTTGCTAACTATTGCTTTTTCATTCAGTTTATGTCGATTTCACCAGTGTCAATTTCTGGTCCTCTATCAGTAAATAAAAAAATCGCACGATTGCGCATCTTACTGTTCGAAAATTTCCTGGTATCAAAGGAATCAAACAAGTTATTGCGAACCCTAACAAAGCTTTGTGGGTAGAATACATCATCATGACAAAATGAAGAATCTTTGTTGGGATAACTAGATCAGACAGGTCATTGAAAAACTTCGTTTGCATCGCCATCTTGAAAGCGAATTTACAATCTATAGATGAGTGATGTGTGTTCTTATTAAACTTACGGATCTTCTCCTAGATTTGTAGAAGTGTGAATATTTAGTTAATGGTCAACCTTTTGGTCTGAAGCCTCACTGGAAGAGTCCTATCATTGCATCTGTAGCACATTAAGCGTTTACAAATTAAGCGTAACAGAATTTAATTTACGAATAAGAGGTTTTTTGAAAGTTCCAAATAGCTCGATTTTCTGTCTGAAAAATATAACAAAGAATCATTGGGTACGAATTCATTGGACCCTATCTTGCATAAGAGTTGGTGCATTCTCCTTATCTACCCGTGGTCACCGCTTGCAGTTCGTTGCAGCCTACTGGTTTGTCACTTCGCAACTGAAAGGTGGGACAGATTTGTACTAGATCGGGCCACCATTTCTCTTGGTCCGATATGGACCTAAATAAAATATTTAATTAGAATGAACGCAAAGTAAACCAAATTGGCCAATCCTAGCAAACTTACCAATATTAATAACTTAGAATGAGGAGTAAGAATAGGAAAGCACATTTTTTGAATATAAGTGATTTGAAGAGTGAATAATATATAATTATTTACTATATCTATATCTATTATAGTCTCCTAGTTATCGATTTTCATACTTTGCACAAAAAAAGTGATACAAGATCTCCACAGAAGTCGAAGAAATGTTATGACGATTCCCTCACTTGACGCCAGCTTATTGTTATAAAGAACCTTCGAATTTCTATTAGAGATATTCCTAAGGATGTCAGCATATGGATAAGGATGCCATAGAGTTCGGAAATTGAGGGCATGAGCCGTGGGACAACAAAATTTTTTCCGAAATTCATAATTTTTGACCAAAAAAAGTCGTGAACAACGCTCAGGAGATATTAAATAACATCAGCGACGATCCACATTTGCTTAAAAGGATAATAACTGGTCTTGAAACATGGGTAAATATTTATGATGTCAAAACCAAAGCCCAATAATCACATGTGATGAGGCTACAGGAGCCAAGACTGGAAATATTCGTTTCAATGTTTAAGTTTTAATCATTATTTTCTTCGATTACAATAGTGTGATGCATTGTGAGGTCTCGCCAGAAGTTATGCGGCTTTTGCGTGAAGAAAACAAACGGATTTGTCGAAAAACAATTTGAATATATTACATCACGATGATGCATCTGCTAACACATCGTTGCTTATTCGTTATTTTTTGGCCAAAAACAACCTCAATCATGCCTCAGCCCACGTATTCAAGTATCCAACGGACTTTACTCCTTGCAAGTTTTTTCTGTTCCCAAAACTAAAAAGACCCATGATTGAATATTTAAGGAATGCATTGCTGGAAGAGCTCATGGCCATACCGAAAAGCACATATCAGAAGTGCATCGAGGATAGAAGAAAGTACATACTAGTACAAGCGTATTATATTTGAGGAGGGCTAATTTGAAGGCGACAAACTAAATATTGTTGAATAAGTAAATATTTTTCGAAATATATAAAAAGTCACCATTCTTTAATTAACCTCGTAAAAAGAAAAGCCCTATATAAATATTAATAAAATATGTTATACTGAACCATAGATTTGTACTGAATCTGTTTCTGTTCTGGATATATTACACAATACATGAATCTAGCGCCATTTTAAAATTCAATGATTGAAGGTGGCTAAAGTGTATCTCCATGTTATTCTTCGCTTTGGATGCAAAACGATTTCTAAATTGGTGCGAAAGGTATTACAACTTCGGTTCCTCCGAAGTTAACGATTATTCCTCACTTTTTTATTTCCTTTTATTTGTATAATTTTTAAAGAAACATAAATACAAATGCACAAAGCCCAAATCTAACAAAATCCAATTGGCAAATCGAATCGGAAGCAACGGGCAATTTTAATAAAGCAAACGTCGCTTGTAGCAATATTTCTAATCTAATTCCAGCAGATCCGAGAAAGTGTGGGTATTTCCATGCAGAGAAGGTATGCAAAGAAAAATAACAATTCACGAACAAGCCATAATGAAATGTTTATCAAAGTTGCTCTGCTCTTTTCAGAAATTTCATTTCAATTTCTTTGTACAACTTGTGCCTTCTGTGCTGTTTTTTATTGTTCCATTTTTTCTTAAATCTCCTGCGAATGAATGTTGGATGTCGCTAAATAAAATTAGAAACGCATAAAGGCATAAGGCAATGTCGAACCAATCCAATGCAAAGCGTGCACCACCCTGACACACTTTTTGCTGCCTGCCATGCTATACATTTCCTTTATATTCTTTTTAATTTACCTTATTAGGCTAAACTTGTGCCCGCTGAGGGTTAAAGGTGAAGTTGACGACAAAAAAAAAAAAAAGAATTTATAAAAAATGCCAATCCACTTACATGGCCGCCGGCAATCCATGCAGGCATATATTGTAGGTAAGGAAAACATCTCCATCACATTTCTTGTCGCGTCGTATATGCCTTTGCCTAATAAAAATAATAAACATAATTTTTGCGTATATTATTTTGCTTTGTTTTTTTTTTTTTTTTTCTTTTATTATTTTGAATAACAAGCACTGAATTTAATTAAAAGTTATGTTTTTCGCCGGCATTTTCCGCAGAATTGAAAATAAAAAGCGGCAACGCGGTGAAATCAAAAACGCCTCAGGCTTTTTAAATGAAACATTCATTATTTGGCATGTTTCTAACTACTTCATTCGGCTGTCATGCGTAAATTTGTTTAGCGTACATAATCAAAATTTTAATGGTTAGCTTGACAGGAAAATGTCAAATCAAAATGAAAGACAAAAGCTTTTAGCGCATTTGCAGTGCCTTCAATTAAAATCTAAGAACATGTCATGTAATTTTATTCGCAAGTTCTTTATCTACGCCAATTAATATCTGCCACAAGTCAAAAATAATTGTTTAAAAACACGAATTTTGAGGGCAACTCAGACTTTGTAAGCAGCCACGCCTTAACTAGCTTTGGATAAGACCACAAGCATCCTATTCCTATAATTCCGAGGTATTTATGAAAACCTACATGGTTCAAGATGGAGCTTAGCATTCATGCCTAGGTTTTACAACCTGATATGATGCCCTGGAGGACAACCGCTTAAATGCACCTCTTTGCCGATTTAACGCCAAAAATAACGAAATTTCATGTTGTTTCCGTTAAAAAACTGCTTACGACCTTTAACAACTTAGAGCGCGAACTGCTTTAGTTTGGTCAGAAGACCACAATGCCACAGCTTATCAAAAGCATTGCTGAAATTCCATTAAAACAGCCACAGAATAATCCTTATGTGCCATCGCTTCAAGAGAGAAGTTGAAATTGTTTCGGAGTGCCGTGTCACCTGGTCATTTGTCACCTGGTCATTTGTCACCTGGTCATTTGTTTGCCTTCAATTTCCTAATCTTCAGCCTTACTTGACAGGGTCGACAGGATTTGTTAAGTTGACTTGTTTCAATCAACCCTCTGGTGAAATCTGTTGTCAGTTCAAATCTGCTCTTCAAACTATCAGCAAAAACCTCTCATTCTCCTGACTGGAATTGCACCAGCCGTATGCAATATCCTTAACTGGAACTTTTGGGATAACCTGTTCCTAAAACTTTTAAACTTCCAGAGAAAGTAGTTGCTCGATTCATCAGGACCAGCACATGTCACAGAATCTTGTCAATTTGGGCTTGAAAGCGATTACGTGCTCCAGGACCTCAAGACTCGTCTCCAAATGGACCTCCCAATTGAGGCTGTTCGACATGTGGAAGTAGCTGAGGCTATCAGGAAACTGTCCACAAACAAGGCCCCAGGACTCGACAATATATGTTAAAAAATACTAAAAGCTCAGCCAATGAGGGCGCTCTGAGCTATGCTGAGGATGTTATATTTTCCCACCACAAGAAAGATAGCCAGAATTAGGATAATCTATAAGCCTGGCCAGCCTGAGTATCATCCAAACTCAAATCGACCAAACTTTATCGAAGATATGGGAACGACATTTTGCGCCGCGAGTTACCGACCACTAATTCGGCTTGAGATCTGGTCAAGGCAGAATGAAGTCCACAGAGTGGTGAACCATGTCTTGAAGGCGTTGGACGACAAGGAGTATAGTGTGGCATGCCGGACTCCTGGCTAAAATCAAGGCGCTATTTCCAGCACTCTTTTTTCTGATGGTCCGATCTTATCTACAGGAACGCCACTTCCAGGTGAAACTGCAAGATAAGCTGTCCAACAACATCAAACTAAATCCAGCTATATGCACTAAAGTGTGCTTCACACTACGTAGAAGGAGTCATCCCAATGTCTGGCTGAACAACATATAAGATCAGATAACTTAAGATGACGCTGGATAAAAGGTTGACGTTCGCGCGGTACACTCAAAACTTGGTTGTCGTTGCTTCCATCAGAAGGTACTGAGTACAGCTGTGTTGTATTTGTGCAAAACTAACGAAATCGCATCCAGGTGATGCAAGACATGCGGATGATCTGCGATTGCCATAGTTCGTTCGGAACCGCACGCTCCACAGAGATCTCCGCATACCAGACGGCTTCAGGAGGCTAAGGAAACATAGTGTCTTTACAGCATCATAATCCATACGTAGTTGAAGGCTCAAGCCTATTAGACAGATTAATGGAGGCGGCGAGTTTTCTTTTATTATTGGTGAAGAAATATTTATTGTAGGAATTCAATGTGAATTGATTCAATAAACTTTTATATCTCTCAAAAAAAAAAACATATCTCGCATACATATGGAGCAGTGTTTCATTTCAAGAGAACATATAAAAACTATCAAGCCTCACTCATATTTGGTCGAAGCAAATATATTTTTTTGTGATGTATTTATTTATTTATTATTTTTCTGGTTTTTCATTTAACAGATTGAAACCACAAAAATAAATATATTTCCGGTCGCTTTAGAGTTTAATATGTACATCGCACAGCAACCAAATACAGGACTATAAAATGTTTATTAAAACGCAAAAGTTATACACATAAAATAATCATTTCGGAATAAGAAAAATACGCTACAATGCGCCTTATAAATTATTATAGAACTTGCGCGATGGCATTTGTATTGTTGAATGTTGTAGACTTGAATGTGTATACATTTATTTTGTATTTTTTGTGTACCCTATATACGCATATTATTTTTCATTCTTCTCCACAGTCAATGTACAACAAATTTGCAAATTAAAAATTTAAAATTCAATAAATCCAACAGCAGTACTGGGAGTTGCAACAGCAACGTAGCAACGTCGGCAGCAGCAACACACATTAAAATGCAACAATTTGTTTTACTTGTTGGCATTTGCAATGGATTTTTGCCCGAACATTTTACGAGCGAGAGTATTTCAACTGTAACAAATGTCCCAGAGCAAGCAGACAGGAAGGCGGACAGAAGGACGCATCTATTGGTTTTGTATGGAGTCACTCCTCCCACAATTGAACTGCAGCGAAGAGTTTCAATGCCATCCTCAAAGCCCACGTTCATGCATGCTGTTGCTCGGGCACACGAAAGACTCTTTGCAGTACAAAAGCTGACCTTATGCTCAAATAACAATGCAATGACTAGTGAAACCTATCGGAACAGCATTGAGCATGGGTGCGATGTGTTGTACTCTGTTGGAGCTGGCTGGGCATTGTATGCTGCTGCATTTGCACTGTTTTGCAATCGCTATCGGTTGATTCCATGGATGTGCAGTGCAAAAGTGCAAGTCGTCAGTCAGTGAGTCAGCTAGCCATTCAGCCAGCTACCGGGTAAACCAGCCAGCGGAGCGTGTTTTTAGTATGGCTCTGGGTGCAATTACCAATAAACGTAACAGGTGATCAATTGTAATAAAACTCCCAGGGTGCTTTTGCTTTTCATTATTTCCATTGCTCGGACGATTGAAGAGCATCGTCCATTTTTAGTCCACAGGAGTCTACCTGCTCTAGCCGACCACTGTTGCCTTTGTAGCATCATTGAATCAGTTTGTCCGTTGCTTCACTAAATGTGACCCTATATTTCTGCAGCAGAAATCCGGCTCTCCAATGTATTTTCTTTGTCGCATTCGACATTGTTGTTGCTGCTGAAATGCAACAGAACCACCTTAGCTCGGTGCTTGATGAACTTACTGCCAATGAATACTCGTAGAATTATTGAGTCGCAATTGTGTTCATAAAGGGTTCTCCAATTGATAGTTGTTGAAAGCTGTTATAAGCGAAAAATTTGCTGCAATCTCATGAATTTGACTTCGAGTTGTTTCATTCCATGTTAAAAGTTCTTTATTGGCTATTTTATAACCAAACCAAAGAAATTTAGTGTTTATAACTTTATATTAATCAAAAATAAAATAAAAAAAATATTTTTAACAAAAACTGAATAGTAGCACTGTGGCATCTTCATTTTATACACTGAACTGTGAATTTAAAACTATTTCTAATATATATTATTCGACTATTTATGTTTATCAAGTTAAGCAATGTGCATGAACTTCGTCAGTACGCATTTATTTGTGCGGGGTAAATAAAAATGTTATTGGCTTTTTTTTCAGTTTCACCAATATTTCATTAAAAAGTTTTCCTGAAATCAATTTTGTCCAATTTTTTGGTGGCTTTTGACCATAATTTTTTGTAGCAAAACAAATAAAAACAGACAGCTTAGTCCATATTGACTTGACTTTCTGTTGGAGGTCACTTCTTTAGTGTTCCGATTTCAACTTTAATGGAACATTTTATTAAAATTAAAGCAAAATACATAAAATTCCGATATTCTGGCTTTATTAACAACACCAAATTTTTTTTATACATAAACGCTTATGGAGTTTTAAGGTCGAAATTTCGCAATCATTTGAAGAAGAAACATTTTATTGTGTTTAATTTATCAAATAAATAAAGAAACAAATAAAACTAAGTTTATAAGGATTAATGGGATGATCTCATTATCATTTAATACAAGCGATCTGAACAATATTGTTTTTCAAAATATGTCCAAAGTTTGAGTGCTCGCATTATCGTGATGAAGTATGATTCGTCTTCGTCAGTTGGTTTTCCTCAGTTCATCGAACACTTCAGGCAAACAAATGATTATATACCATACAGAGTTGACCGTCCTTCATTCCACAGGCAACATGTCCGGATTTTGATGTGCTGCGCATGCGAATAACTTTTGTTGGATTTTGTTCGTCTTGAAAGACCCAGACGGTCGACTGCTGTTTTGTTTCGGGCTCATACGCAGCTCATTTCGTCACCTATCACTATTGAGTAAACGGCTTTTAACGCACCTCGCATAAATTTTTTCAGTATTTGCTTGCACCAATCGACACGAGCCTTCTTTTGAGCGTTTGTCAACGTGAACAAACCTTTCTGACGACCAAATGTTCATGTAATATTGTATGTATGCTAGTCATACTAATGCCCAGGGATGCCTCAATCTCACGGCATGTCACATGACGATCTGGCATTATCAGTTCATACACAACATCGATGTTTTCTGGCATATCGATAGATTTTGGACGCCCTGCGGCCACGGTTGAGTTCGTTGTACCAGTTTTTCACAGTGGCCAAGGTTGATTAAAATTGATTGGTGCACTTTTGTCTTGATTATCCACGTCGAAAATCGTTGTTCACGGTTTAATTCCATTTTTTAGCCAAGATGCCTGTAAAGAAACCAAATTACGCTAGTACGTCAAAGTGTTCACAGTAAGTTAGGCCTAAAAAATGACAGACTTTACGATGGAGACGTCAGATTCCATCCGGCAACATGTTTTGTGGCTCATACTAGAAATGAATGTAGCAACCCTCGTAATTAAATATTAAAACTTGAAGATTCATTATATTATACACTTCAAGTTCATACAGTCCTTAGCCAGACAGACGGATATGTCTATATCGACTTGACTTTTGATATTGATTAAAGGAATATGTACTTTATATCGCCTCTTTGAATCGCCTCTTTATTACTGATACATACAGTTGCAAAAACTGAATAAACCCTTTAACTCTTTATGTACAGAGTATACCTATACCGTTGCTCGCGATATTCTGTGCCTCTTTAATCTTAAAACGTTTTTGTTTTAACTAAGTGCAAATACTATTCTTCCAATTGAAATAGTTCAAGAAACTTGAATATTAAGGTTGTCCAAATGTATATATCATGCAGAGCGACTAATAGACCCCATAGGTTCGTATTTATTCTTAATCTGGCTGCTTTTTTGAATAAAGTCTCTATTTAAAAGATATAGACTTCAGTCTTCTACTCCTTTTTATGATTTCTTGTATGAACGAACTGGATTCTTATTGACAACCATGTTGCCAGCTTGCTTCAACTCTCTTAGGCAAAACCACGAGGTAGACGACATTGTCTTTTCCTGGCCAACGAGCAGCTGTGCGGCGGTAAATGCCCTGTGGGTCAAGCTCAGGTTCAGCAACGGCTGTCGTTTGCCGACAATGAAAATGCCACAATAAAAACTTGAAAAGTCAAGCAGGACGCCCAAACTGTGCTGGAGCAGCTCAATAACAAACTTCTTAACATTACCTACCTTGTTGGCGAGCGTATCAGCTTGGCTGACATCTTCAGCAGCATATTGCATATCTACTACTTAGTTCTGGAGCCCATCATTCGCAGCTCGTTGGAAAACTTGAACCTTTGGCTTGTCACCATTCTTAGTCCACTACAGGTAAAAGTTGTAGTGAAGATCTTCAAACTGAGTAAAGTTGCGATCGCATACATTCATTCGATGCCAACGCTTCTCATTGTTTACTTTTACGTTTGCCTTTTTACTGAAACTGAAGAACAAATGATTTAATTTTTTTTTTTTTTTTATTTAGTGACAACTCAAACCTCAGAACCAGCAGCAAAACATAGTTTATATCTATGAAAGGTAGTCACCATATAAACCTTTCTTCGTTTTTACGTTTTCTATGACTTTTGTTGCTCATTTAGATAAAAACTCGAAGTCCAACATGAATCCTGATTAGTAATTGCACCCAGTAAAAAATATATAGTACATTGGATGACAGGTTGCAATTGGTTGTGTCAGACAAGTGCCAGCCTCATCATTAGAGTGCGCGAAATATTAGTCTTCGCCGAAGGTCATTTGAATCAAGAAGCTATCCTCGTACTCGTCAGTGGACGTTAAAACTCGTCTTTGCGCGTATCTGAGTTTCTACCAAAGCACAACATTGCAACACTGCCGCAGCTACGGAATAGTCCTAGTCTATATCTGGCCAAATATTTATTGTTGCATATTTTTAGGCCCTGTACCGAAGGTACAAGAGCCTATAGGTTTTGTGGAAATGTATATAACAGGTAGAAATGATGGTCGGAGACCCCCAAAGTTACCCCCATTATGGTCAGGAGCGATAGAGGAGTCGATGTAGCCATTTCAATCCGTATAAACGAAAGATCTCGTTCCTTTTGCATTCATCTGGAACTTCATCGGAGTCTTTAAAAAAAATAAAATTTAAAAACAGATATTAAACAAAACATTTAGTTTTACTTTCGAATTGTGTATAAACTCTTACAAACTCAAAGCAAACCACGTTCATCGCTGCACGCTGCATCTCTAGATGTACTTAAAGACAGTCCTACTGCTTCGCATCTTTATTAGAACTCCTACTATTTTCAATTTAAATCTACTTGAATACATACATATAAAAAAATGTTTGTTAAATAAAAATGTATATAGGATATTTATCATCTATTAAAAATGTGTGCTCTGTTGTTCGTCTCAATGCTGCATTGTCCAGTGGCTCGTAAATATATTATATTGTCCGGAGGTCTTCGAATTACATCGCCAGGCCGATGCATCGTTCTTTAAGTGGAATTGAAGTGGCTGAGTGAGACTTCTATGCGCTCATAAATTTGAAGACTTCTAGCGATAAAGATTGCTCTGCAGAACTTATCCCACAAGTGGCAGATGGCTTATAATAAATACACAAGCGAGAACAATATGTTCAAAAGGGTTTCAACAAATTGATTTAAATTGAAATTGAATTCTCAAGAAGTTAAAATATTTTCCATGCAAAATGCACCCAACTTAGTTCTATTCTGGCGGTGATATTGTCAAAAACACCTGAGAAATTCTCATTAATTACAAAATCATTAACTGAGCGAAACACCGAGTTTCATACACACAAGCTAAAGCAGAAGCGAAGCTTCAATATAGTCCTTAAGAGAATACACTACTCCACCCCTATTGAAGAGATACAATAGGTTATTAAGGAGCTTTGCTCTACTGTAGAGAATTTACACAATATCAGACAGTCTGTCAAAAAAAAAACCACTATACCTCTTCCAAGTAAGTTTAAAACCAGATTAAGGCAACAAAAATATTTATAACTGCAGCTCACTTTTGTCTACAAATATAACATTTGAGCCCCCAAGAAAAAAACGAAAAATACCTCAGTGCACTCGATGTCAACGTTATAAACACACCAAACATTATTGTAACCGAAGCCCTCGGTGTGTTAAGTGTACAGAAAACCAATCGACATTTGCATGCCCTCGTAAAGTAAAGTCAGATGGAGTTCGTTGTGTGCTCTGTGATGTTAACCATCCAGCAAATTATAAGGGCTGTTCTATACATAAGAAAATACAGCAAAAAATGTTTCCAGCACTCCGGCCTAGGGAAGCTAAAAATGTCATATCAACCCCCACTCCTCCAAAGTCCCATTCAGATGCACTCCAGCCTAGGGAAGCTACAAAAAAAGCTAACTAACAGCATTCTTGGCAGACAAATACATTGACATAATGTTGATCTCGGAAACTCATTGCACAAACAAAAACGTTATTCGTATACCCTGCCGGCACTGCCCGTGGAGGAGCTGAGATTATAATTAACAATAAAATATTCTGTTCTTGAACAGTATCGAACGAGCCATTTGCAAGCAACAAAAAAATTAGTTACGGATCAACCACAGCCACTTCAGATTACTGCCCAGCTAGCCAGACAATAAGATGTTATCAATTTGAAGATTTCTTTGCTACACTAGGCGCAAGGAACATAGTTGGTGGTGACTATAATAATAATATAAAACATTAAATGGGGCTCTCGTCTGACTACGCCCAGAAGAAGAGAATAGTTCAGAGCGATGCAGCTTTCCCACACGACTAAAATACCGGATGTAATTGATGTCTTTTTAGTGAAAGCCATACCAAAACACCACATTGCTGCAGAGTCTTGCCTACAGCTGTCATCAGATCATACGCCTATCATCGCTACAATTAGTATTTATCAGAACAAAAACTTTCATACTGCAAAACCCTATAATAAAATGACTAGCTGGGAGTATATTTGGCAAATTGTAAAGAAAATCGAATATGCGCTAGAGAACTTTAACAAAGTTTGGGCAAAGAATGCCCAGGATAAAGCTTTTCTCAGCGTCTGTCCACCTTATTTAAACCGTTTCCCAACACAAACCTATAAACTGTCTTTTTCAAATGCATATCCCGATCAAGGGATTTAACAAAGGAGAAGGAACAATTAATAATATAAAAATTAATAAGGCTCCAGGCTATGATTTAATCACTGGGAAAGTTCTTAAGGAACCTTCAGAATGTGGATAAAGAGTTATAACGCAGTTATTTAACTCTTTCTTACGTTGCGAGCAGCGGCAGTGGCAGTAGCAGATTATTCTGATACCAAAACCAGGCAAACTTTTAGAGTCGGAATCTTCGTACAGGCCGATAAGTCTACTACCAGTCATTTCCAAAGTATTTGAAAGACTTTTGCTTACAATGCTTAGGCCAAACATTGAGAGGAAGCAACACATACCTTCGCATTAGTTTGGATTTCGTAAGTATTACTCTACAATTGAACAAGTTAATCTATACAAGTTGGTCTATACATATGCAAGAACTACCCTGGAACGAAAGAATATTGAACAGCTGCTTTTCTAGATGTTTCACAAGCGTTTGATAGGTGTGGTATCCTGGACTGCTTTATAAACTGAAACGGTCTAAATCTTAAAGTCATACTTGGAGGATAGATACTTTGTGGTTAAAGTTAATGACGTATTAACAGATTTGGAGGAAATAAACTCCGGGGTACCACAAGGCAGTGTCCTAGGTCCAGTGCTACACACTTTGTTCACAGCGGACTTACCTATGTCAGAACATACATATCCTGCTACTTTTGCAGATGACACTGTAATCATGGCAAAAAACTCGGATCCAATGCAAGCATCCCGTAACTTGCAAGCTAACCTTACAACCACTTGCAAGTGGCGAGATACATGGCGAATAAAAGTGAACGCACAAAAATCTGTGCAATCTGTAACTTTCACTCTTAGGGGAGGCACATGTCCGCCAGTCTACATAAACACCTGTCAACTGCTGCAAACAGATAAAGCTAAATTTATTGGGATGCACATAGACCGTCGGCTTACCTGGCGCGACCACATATTTGCAAAGCGTAACCAACTTGGACTAAGACTTAGATCTCTTTATTGGCTCCTTGGACCTATCTCATCCGTCTCAACGGAAAATCAAATATTTATTTACAAAGCAGTATTAAAACCAATATGGACTTATTGAATTCAAATTTATGGCTCTGAAAACTTCTCCGCCTTCGCATAAATGCTCCATGGTACGTAAACAATTCTAGAATCCACCATGACGTAAGAGTACGAATACGACTAATCGCACCTCCAAACCCACTAGCGGCACAACTATCTAGCAACCTCACTCACACGAGAAGACTAAGAAGGTATCACCCAGAAGATTTAACCCACCTACCTATTAATTTTATTTTTATTTCGTTTTATATTATTTGTAAGATTTAGTCATTGGATTAACTTACGCAAAACAGTTTGTATTTCATAAAACGAAGTTAATAAAAAAAATACAAATATTATTAATTTTAAAATAAACTCGTAAAATTTCGGCAAAGTCCCAGTCAAATTCAAAAAGAACGAAGTCATAGCCTTTTATTTGTATAAATGACCCTAAACCCTAAGCTATAATAATCATATTGTGTTCAATTGCCCCACTAAACTTCTGTAATCATATTTGTTTATTCGATCTTATAATTTGAATCACGTGTTTGGAACTCACATTATGTAATTTTCCAAGATCGTATCGAGTCTGTTCAAAAATATTTTCTGTTATTTGCTCTCAGAAACCTCAATTGACTTCTGATGTACATCTTCCTCCATATAGGGTTCGATTGAAACTTACTGATGACTGTCAATGCTCTCTCGTTTTCTTTCACAAGATTCTTTGTGAGAAAGTTGATTCTTTCTATTTATTTCAATCACAATCCCATCACGTCTCGTTTTTTGTCATTTTGCTAAAACCTGACGTGCTAAAAACTATCCTGATATCAGAAATGAACGGCAGAACCATTCCCTTTAAAATAAGCCTTTAAAAAAACCCTATGCCAAAATTTAAACATAAAAATAACATTTAATATTCGATATATTTCAGAGCTATATTGACTCGAATTTCGCTGCTAATCAAGTATATATAAGTTTTTTTTATTTTATTATGTTTCTGCTGCCTGTTGAGTAAATTTGAACAAACTAAGTATCCACTTGACCCTCCGGCACAGGTTGGAAGCTTCATGCATTACTAAAAATGTAAAACGTCAAGTCGTCACACAAAATAGTTACATTCAGAAATTATCAGCTTGCATAATTATTAACTAGATGAAAAAAAATAATTTCTAATACTAGCTTGTTATTGAAAACCCCTTTACTAGTTTTCACTGCCATACGCCTTTCCCTTTGTCAGTTACCTTATGTGCGCACATCTTTTGTATATGCAACAATAAAAACGCTATGCAACCTTGTGACATACATGACGTTTTTTCTTTTCTCTCCTTTTTTTCTCTTCTCAGTGACTTATTTAGTCGTAATTTTCTCGCTTTTTATCTCATTTGACGCCACACTTTTCACACACTTGTGCGCGTTCATTTTTCTTCATTTTTCCTGCACAACTCAATACCAGGTCTCAAATAAATAGTGAAAGAGCGATTAAGCGTGACCAATTGCTGTGCTTTAGTCGACTTCGAGTTGCTTTAGTTTATGAGAATGTTTTGCATCAATGGAACATTAAGCTCAACAACTGCAACAGCGAATGGGAATACTTTATTAAAGACCTGAGTGTTACACATAAACCTTAATAGCTAATGTACACACATACATATAAAGTGGCAAGCTTTGCATAATAAATCTTTAACGATTTACACGCAATCTTCGCATTGACAGACAACGATTGGCTTTAAGAACAAGAGTGACAGTTGCAAGTGGGAGTAAAGAAATAAAATTGAAATAGTAAAATTTTAAAGAGCAGCTTTTTGAAACGTTGATGATTAAATGACCATAATAGACCGATAAATATAGCTGATTAATATAAAATTGATATCTGGTCAATGGAAGATATTTAAAAAGGTTTGAAAAAATGTATTCCAGCGCCTCAGATATTCAAAGAGAATGTTAATTGAACCTGCAAGATGCTTCCATTCAAAAGAATCATGATTCGAGCAATACGCAAGCTCGTGGCGATATTTTAAACATTGAACTCGAGCGCAATGCAGCTTCTCCTAATCGTGCTGACCCATAATCTGACGACATTTGGAGAGATTTTATTAATTTGAAAAATTGGAAAAAAATTATTTACAATTAAAAGAAAACTAACAAAATTTTCCCTTATTCATCATTATTTATAATTTTCATCTTCAGCTTGCATATCCGTAACAAGAAATCGTTAAAATTACTTACTACATTACTTACTCCGATATGCTTGAACATGTTCCACATTGGCCAACATGATAATAACAGATTCTCTGTCAGATATTCTGATTGTAACAGTGGAATCTTCTTTCAGCTGACATGCGAGAAATACTGCATCGTATAGGCTTTTTCATGATCGGGCCATGACAGTTCATTAATATGTTGCCTGCTGATCGAAACTGCTTAAATATAAATTTTATCAAATCGCTTGAAATTTAGTGAGCGATTTGAATAAACATTTTATTTATCTCCTGATCAGTCCAATGACTTGATGATTTGATATCTTTTGCGAAATGTATAGCTCTTGTTTGCTGAGGTTCGAAGACCTTCCGTTCTATTATACTTGAATTTTATGTTTCAAAATAAAAAAAAAATTTCCAGCGCTCGAGAATGTCATGGTGATGTCTTTTTTTTATTACTTATACTCTACTTCACACTCAAATCGTCAGATTATTGAAATATACACTTTTGATCATGTAAGCAACCTTACCTCAATCTGGCGTACTCGAGTATTTCTAAAGAACAATTTTTCTTACTTTTCTGAGCGGCTGCCTTAGACGTGGGATCCTATATTAAGTGCTTATATATGATGAAGTGCAAGATATCTCACTTTATGTTAATCTGCGACGCTGAAGTTAATCCCGAACTTCTCTCTTGCTCTTCTCCTTTACAAGTGATCCAAAAAAAGAATAGGAGAATCAAAATATACATACTTTGAAGGCTCTGTCTTTTATAGACTCCTTTTGATTTTCATAGGAAGAGCCAGACAGTCATAGGTGCAAGCCTATATCGACTCTTCTTTTGATGCTGATTAACAATATAGACACTTAATGTAATCTGGCTTGCTTCCGGATGGCTATGTGATATTGGCATAAAATCAGGGTCAACCAATTGTTAGAATAACTCCCCATTGCTAACGCCACAGCCAAGCGCTCATTGTTAATACGATCCGTGTCTTAGCTCTCTAACCAAAGGCATACACATCTTTTGATAAAGTAAAACGTCACCTTGTTACAGATTACATGTATCTTCTTTATGTAGAAGGCTACGGTAGTGGTTCGTATGTCTAGGAAGGAGGGTTTATTGATCCGTAGACAGTTAATTTATTTTTCAAATTAAGCTAGCTCTATAGTCTCAACACTCGATTCAGATTTCATAACACTGTCATATAAGTTGTCGGAGATTTACGAATATCCAAACATCTTGTCAGCTGCTGATCTAGGAGCATACCTAGCTAGTGACCACAATTTTCATGAGGAATCACTAGGTTGTTGGGCACATCTTTCTACGATTTTCCCTAAGGAGCTCATAAATACAGAGCTGCAACTTAAGGACCACATTCCAGCAATTGTCTCAACTGATGAAACTATCCAGAACTACGGTTCTCAAAAAACGGTTTCAACCGTCTGTATAGCCAGTTTTTTGAGTGTAACTAATAATAAATCTGCAGTGTTCAGTGTATACAAAACGAGATAGAAGAGCAGCAGACATGCTGAAAAACTCGATGGACTTTTTCTGGAGCGCCATTGTCTTGCCGAAAGCAAAGCTGATGGCCAGATATGGCATTCTGCACATCTGAAACTTCTGCACATCTTAGAAACTCTACTACCCTCACCATAGTATCCCGGGGTTTTGGTGTATCGAAGTATTTTCAATTAAGGCCGTACCTCGGCGTAATGGATAACATTGTTTGCATCTCAAATAATTCAGCTTCCAAGAAAAACTCAGTTTCGCAAGCATAACTTGAGCTTGAGATTGTGAACCAGTTGTCCTATACAACAGGAAGCGCTTCAGCTATTTCTGAAACTCAACGGCAACCTATGCTCTCCGGATGTTTAACGGATGTGTGCCTCATAGGTTGATTTTAATGCGACATGTGGCTTTCATTGCAAAGTAGGAAGAAATTGGTCACGATATCATTTCTCGCAAGAACATCCTTAGCACGTAAATACTCTTTTATCCAGCTCCATGCGCGTCCTCCTTAGTACTACCAGATCCATATACACTTGTTTTAAATTTCGCCTGGTTGGATTAGATATAAGAGAAGATTGCATGGCAAACATTGAGTGCTCCGCAGCATAATAAATGTTACGCAGGATTATCTTCATAACATCACCAATATTGACTTTCGTTCTCTGTTCTATATTTTATTTGATCAGATTTTCTAATTTACGTTGAAGCCGAGAAATTTTTATCCTGATGCGGAAGAAGGCGATTATTGAGAGCAAGTTTGTTGTCAACTATTTATATAATCCATAATCAGTGGGATATGACCAGATGTCGATTCAAATCTTTCCATTAAATAATGATTTAAAATCTTCTGCTGTCCATTCAAAGTTTGGAGAACAATAAACAGCCGCAAAATACTTCACCCTGATAAGCAAGAACTTTTACAGCAGCGCACTGCACACTTTTGGAGATGGTTAACGATGATGTTTCAAGAGGTTGATGGGTGGTTCGCACAGTAATATTATATTCCAGCAGTCGATAGTACGACTAGATCAGTAATGTGTCTTGCAGACCAACATAAAATTGATATTTTGACTTTGCAGAACATTCAAAAACTCAAAAAGTATCTCCATAGTTTGAAAACTTACCTCAAAACTAAACCAATTGTTATTAAGGTTGAAAAATTGGAAAAAAATTATTTACAATTAAAAGAAAACTAACAAAATTTTCCCTTATTCATCATTATTTATAATTTTCATCTTCAGCTTGCATATCCGTAACAAGAAATCGTTAAAATTACTTACTACATTACTTACTCCGATATGCTTGAACATGTTCCACATTGGCCAACATGATAATAACAGATTCTCTGTCAGATATTCTGATTGTAACAGTGGAATCTTCTTTCAGCTGACATGCGAGAAATACTGCATCGTATAGGCTTTTTCATGATCGGGCCATGACAGTTCATTAATATGTTGCCTGCTGATCGAAACTGCTTAAATATAAATTTTATCAAATCGCTTGAAATTTAGTGAGCGATTTGAATAAACATTTTATTTATCTCCTGATCAGTCCAATGACTTGATGATTTGATATCTTTTGCGAAATGTATAGCTCTTGTTTGCTGAGGTTCGAAGACCTTCCGTTCTATTATACTTGAATTTTATGTTTCAAAATAAAAAAAAAATTTCCAGCGCTCGAGAATGTCATGGTGATGTCTTTTTTTTATTACTTATACTCTACTTCACACTCAAATCGTCAGATTATTGAAATATACACTTTTGATCATGTAAGCAACCTTACCTCAATCTGGCGTACTCGAGTATTTCTAAAGAACAATTTTTCTTACTTTTCTGAGCGGCTGCCTTAGACGTGGGATCCTATATTAAGTGCTTATATATGATGAAGTGCAAGATATCTCACTTTATGTTAATCTGCGACGCTGAAGTTAATCCCGAACTTCTCTCTTGCTCTTCTCCTTTACAAGTGATCCAAAAAAAGAATAGGAGAATCAAAATATACATACTTTGAAGGCTCTGTCTTTTATAGACTCCTTTTGATTTTCATAGGAAGAGCCAGACAGTCATAGGTGCAAGCCTATATCGACTCTTCTTTTGATGCTGATTAACAATATAGACACTTAATGTAATCTGGCTTGCTTCCGGATGGCTATGTGATATTGGCATAAAATCAGGGTCAACCAATTGTTAGAATAACTCCCCATTGCTAACGCCACAGCCAAGCGCTCATTGTTAATACGATCCGTGTCTTAGCTCTCTAACCAAAGGCATACACATCTTTTGATAAAGTAAAACGTCACCTTGTTACAGATTACATGTATCTTCTTTATGTAGAAGGCTACGGTAGTGGTTCGTATGTCTAGGAAGGAGGGTTTATTGATCCGTAGACAGTTAATTTATTTTTCAAATTAAGCTAGCTCTATAGTCTCAACACTCGATTCAGATTTCATAACACTGTCATATAAGTTGTCGGAGATTTACGAATATCCAAACATCTTGTCAGCTGCTGATCTAGGAGCATACCTAGCTAGTGACCACAATTTTCATGAGGAATCACTAGGTTGTTGGGCACATCTTTCTACGATTTTCCCTAAGGAGCTCATAAATACAGAGCTGCAACTTAAGGACCACATTCCAGCAATTGTCTCAACTGATGAAACTATCCAGAACTACGGTTCTCAAAAAACGGTTTCAACCGTCTGTATAGCCAGTTTTTTGAGTGTAACTAATAATAAATCTGCAGTGTTCAGTGTATACAAAACGAGATAGAAGAGCAGCAGACATGCTGAAAAACTCGATGGACTTTTTCTGGAGCGCCATTGTCTTGCCGAAAGCAAAGCTGATGGCCAGATATGGCATTCTGCACATCTGAAACTTCTGCACATCTTAGAAACTCTACTACCCTCACCATAGTATCCCGGGGTTTTGGTGTATCGAAGTATTTTCAATTAAGGCCGTACCTCGGCGTAATGGATAACATTGTTTGCATCTCAAATAATTCAGCTTCCAAGAAAAACTCAGTTTCGCAAGCATAACTTGAGCTTGAGATTGTGAACCAGTTGTCCTATACAACAGGAAGCGCTTCAGCTATTTCTGAAACTCAACGGCAACCTATGCTCTCCGGATGTTTAACGGATGTGTGCCTCATAGGTTGATTTTAATGCGACATGTGGCTTTCATTGCAAAGTAGGAAGAAATTGGTCACGATATCATTTCTCGCAAGAACATCCTTAGCACGTAAATACTCTTTTATCCAGCTCCATGCGCGTCCTCCTTAGTACTACCAGATCCATATACACTTGTTTTAAATTTCGCCTGGTTGGATTAGATATAAGAGAAGATTGCATGGCAAACATTGAGTGCTCCGCAGCATAATAAATGTTACGCAGGATTATCTTCATAACATCACCAATATTGACTTTCGTTCTCTGTTCTATATTTTATTTGATCAGATTTTCTAATTTACGTTGAAGCCGAGAAATTTTTATCCTGATGCGGAAGAAGGCGATTATTGAGAGCAAGTTTGTTGTCAACTATTTATATAATCCATAATCAGTGGGATATGACCAGATGTCGATTCAAATCTTTCCATTAAATAATGATTTAAAATCTTCTGCTGTCCATTCAAAGTTTGGAGAACAATAAACAGCCGCAAAATACTTCACCCTGATAAGCAAGAACTTTTACAGCAGCGCACTGCACACTTTTGGAGATGGTTAACGATGATGTTTCAAGAGGTTGATGGGTGGTTCGCACAGTAATATTATATTCCAGCAGTCGATAGTACGACTAGATCAGTAATGTGTCTTGCAGACCAACATAAAATTGATATTTTGACTTTGCAGAACATTCAAAAACTCAAAAAGTATCTCCATAGTTTGAAAACTTACCTCAAAACTAAACCAATTGTTATTAAGGTTGATAAGAAACTCAATAGTTCAAGAAATAATATAATTAATTGAAGTAATTGCTTAAAAGTATGTACCCAACTTTTAAATTCGTATCTTTAATCAAATAGATGTGAATACATCTCTTTTTTTCCTTATTCCATTCAACATTTATTCCAACATCAAACCAGATAGTTACTACTGCCACACGCTGTGCATAAAATTAAGTAGCGCAAAATATTCCATTATTTGCAAGTAATTATCTATATTTCAAGTACCAATTCAAACTAATTAGTTGCGCTTCAATCAAATGAGCCAATAAAGAACAGATTAGTCAATTAGAATTTGTACCTGATTGAACTATGGAAAGGAATCAAATCACTCGAAAGCACTACAAAACGTTCTTCAACAAAGCCGCTAATTCAATTAAAATCCACTTAAGAAGTTTTTGCACAAAAGCAATAAGAGAACTGAACTGAAATGCATTCTTTCCACTTATCTTCTTCACAATATCGTGTAGTATGCTGCTCACCTACTAGTTTTGCGCTTTTGATGTAATATTGCGAAACTTAGTCGAATAATTAAACTTAAAAATGCTAAAACATACAACGAAAAGATTAGCAGCAGCGGAATAGGAAGTGGAACGTATGCGTAATTATTTGAAACACCTTGCAAAATGCGACCTGCAACGCACCTCCATTTTCAACTCAGTTCGCCTAATAACTGTGAGCACACTTAATCCCAATTCGGTACTCACAGCATCCGTCGTCGAGCACCGCCCAACCTTTACCCTTTGTACAAAAGCACAAACTCATTAGCGGCGTCAAAAAAAAAAAATAAAAAAAAAGGTGATTACCATGAGTGAAACCAATGTTTTGATACCCTATACACGAACTTTCGTCAAACCAAAAAACATTTTATGTAAATAAATACACAAGAACTATTGAATTCATTCAAACTTTATTTGGTGTGCTACCAACCTAGATGGAATCTGGCGGATTTTTGTTATATGATGCATCTACTAATAATTTATCATAAATTTGTATTACATAAATTTGTTAAATAATTTTCGTACAATGCCTGAACAATGTCTGCTCTAGGTTGCACTAGCCTTATTTAATGCACTACAAACTTTCAAAAGGACCTTCTTTCTACATGAAGTGTATAAAAATGGACATAGACAGACAAATAGACAGAAAAAAAATTAAATTGACGTCCATGCTGGTACGTGTATACTCAAAGTGTCAACCCAAATTCTAATGCAAAGGATAAAGGGCAAGGGTGAATGCTTTTTGGTACTTTCTGTACATACATATACAAAAATATGTGTGTGTGTGTGTACGTGTGTGCGCTTGTAAAACACACTAATGTGTCATGTTAAATTAACACTTTAATTTATTCCGCGTTTTCCACACAGCAAAGTGCATATTTAATCAGTTTGTATTTACTTTCATTCGTCGACACTCGACACATTCGACTGTGGCCATCTCTTTCCATCTAATTGTTTGTCATACTGTTTCAGTTGCCCTTTTTACTACGCTTTTATCTACGAGAGTCGCTCAAAAGATTTATAACTCGAAATTTAACAAAACAAACTCTATTCCCTAAAACCACCAAAAATATTAGTCTCAGCTAGTTTTATTTCAATTTAAACAGCTTAGAATATTCCAGTGAGAAAATGGCAGATAAAGATGCGACCATACTCACTAGGAACCCAGAAAAGTTTGAGTTTCTAGTATTTCCAACAGCTTCTAAGGTCGATAGACTATCAGTATATATATTAAATTTGCTACTTTCATGTTGAGCATAACTTATTACCTTTAGAATCTACACTTGCATATGCTGAGATATGTTCAGTTTTTGTTCCATCGGTGAACAACGAATCTATTTTTCCAAATGCAAAGGAGTATATACCAAATATCATCTCATAACATTACTCCAATGCCATTTCGTTCACCAAATAAAAACAATGGAAGCGGCCCCAATAGAGGAACAAAAAATGTTTGTACATTGGCAAACTGATTGAATTGTACTTCGAAGTGCTTTCTTGGAAATCTTCAAACTTTGCATAATTTAATTAATAATTGTTACCAAATATTAAGAAACAGATCTGTGGCAATGGATTATCATTAAATGGGGAAGTTAATCAAGAAACTAATGCATACTTTGGAGACCTTGAGACAACATATAATTTGGAAAGCATTAACATAGAATAAGCTTATCGAGCTAAAAAGAAACTACAATATTTCACCGAGACGACCAATTCTGTTTTCTTATCTAAGCTCATCCATTAGCTCTTTACACAAAGTGTGAATAATATTAAAATTAAATCAGAAAATGCCAGTTATCTGACAGTATTAACTTGTGAAATTCCGGAGCAGTCCTAGTCGAATGCAAAAAACACGAAGTCTCTATCTATTACCGTTTCCGAGATCCTTTCGTTCATACAGACGTATGTACCTTCGGTACAGGGCCTAAAAATACATTCACTTTGGCCAAGTTCGACCCAAAAAATTAATTTATAGACCGCTTTTCAAAATATATAATAGATTAGATTAGATTTTGTGTGAAATAACACATTGACCAGTTTTTAGGGGCTATATACAACGGAGAGTTTGGCGAATGTCAGAAGTCATGCAATCCGTAGTGTTACGAGCAAACTAGCAAAATGGTCCAAAGGCTAGACTTTTCCAGTGCTTTAGTGGGAGTAGGCCTCAATGATCCTGTCATGAAGAACAATGCCTGCTGTTGGGTGCTCTCCAAGAGCCATGGATATGTGGTTTTCGTCTTTGCTTAAGCAATGTTGATTGAACGCATTAGGCTTTGTAATAGGCTCCATGTGATGCTCAGCATTAAGGTATTTTACACAATTTTTTGGGTTTAAGCGGTGTTCCGCGTTGTATCTAGTTGCTAAGAATATGAGCTATAAATTGTCTGCATTGAAACTAAGTGCAGGTTCTTTAGCCCATTTTAGTATTTTTCTCAATGCATCATCCCTGGTTGACGTGAGTGTCGATGGACATATATCCGTGATAAATATGCTTATGTTAACAGCATGCGCTGTGAAATTGTGATCTTTCCACTGAAATTTGAGAGGTGGTTCATTTATACGTAGATTCCACAACAAAGATGATAGGATTCCACTCCGAGGCGTGCCTTCGTGAGCCTTATTCGTTTTTTTTTGTGGTTGCAACTCGGCTTGAGCTCTTCTGCAGCTTTGCAAGTCATGTAATCAGGAGCTAATTTCCTTGTAATTGCTATGAGGCTTCGCATTAATGCTTCCATTGACACATTTTTACAAAAGATGTTCCTAACGCGTATTCTTTCTGCTGCATAACTTCCTCATAGTTAGCTACTTAAGAACGTAGGACAGTTTCCACCGATTTTCTTTTCGTTTAGACATGTTTGTAAGATTCCATGTTTAGGTACGCGCCTTTCCTTATATGGAGATCTATTAGTTTTTATGCAGATAGAGGTGACACTAATGGGCCTATAGTTCTGACTTGGGTAAAATGGAACTTGAGCTGTTCTGCTGGAATCTGCTTTGACATTACAGAAAGCATTCAGTCCAATCCAGGGAACTATGCTTATTGGATTTTCTTGGGAGTACTTACTCCATGCTGTAGTTCAATTTGTGGCTATCGATAAAGATCTTGAACAGTACCAACCGGGTACTACACCTTTAGAAAAATGTTTGTTACTCCTCAGTTGCTTTTCACTTGTTTTCGATTACCGAAGTCTCACTGTATCAAGAAACTTTTCTAAGGCAGAACATAAGGATCTCAAACTGTTTGCTTTACACTTTGAACTTATTTTTTAATCTTGCTCAGTCTACCTCTGCCTGTTTGGCAAGTTGGACGATTTCTTGTAGATCTTTAATTGGAATGGGGGTAAACAAAAATCATGGATCTCTTTTTGCCAGCTGAGGACTTACACAAGGTGTGATAGACTTTGATTAGATAATATGTGAGTATTTTCATAGACTGCATCTTTTACCAAAGTTATATTAGTGGGTATGGGTAGGTTTATGTCTATTGTCGTTGTAAAGTGTTTTCTGGGGTTTAAAGGGGCATTAAAAGTTGAAGTCGAATTAAGTCTTGAATTCGATAAACTTGTGGTGTGAAAAAGGTGAACTATATAACAAAGATTCTGATAATTGTACCCAAAGCAAATGTTAAGTATAAAACGTTAAACGAGATTGGGGTGAGTGACTACTTCTATGTGCCTGCTTCATTAGAAAGCCTTTCAGTTCTGCGGGTGATGCCTTTGTAGGACGCCATGATCGCTGCCTCGTCTCTATCACCTTACAGCGTCAGGTCTTTGAGATAGTCCGTCCGGTAATTATAAATCTATTTTCCTACCAGAATAATAATCCGTGATCTACTTACAATGATGGGATTTTAGTTGGCACGCTTCAGTCCAGAAATTTTGTCATACAACGATAACCAATGTTCGTAGACTAAAGCCATAATAGTGGTCCCCTTGTCAAGGAGGGGACCGATGATGTTTTGTTGCCATCTGCTCCCCGACTTTATTTGCATAGTCAACGAATGAGTCAATGTTAAGTGTTCCCGAATCTTCTTGAACTTCTGCCGTGCCGACACCAGCTTCCACCTGACCTCAGGAATTAGATCACTGTTGTTGTTCAGCCAAGCTATGGTCTTCAGATCTGCCTTATGTTATCGTTTTCACCTTGTTATCATTCATTTTGATTTTGTTTTCGGAGAATCAATCTCAGACATTTAAAACAACCGCCAGGCACCGCTGGTTCGACCCTATTACTTTTGATGTGCCGAAGCCATCGAAATTTTTTTCTGAGAATCTCAGTAAGAACTTCGTTGCCAGAGGCATAAGCACGTAAGGGACACTAGGTATTAACGGATTATTCTAGAAAAAAAATAGTTCCTATTGTCCAACCGAGACCCTCGAAGTGGGTTCAGTTGACGATATTGTGGGCCAAACACTTATTTCTGGATATACAGTCGTGGACGTATCACTTTCATTTTTATTTATTTTCCCTAAAATTTACACCGATAATTCGAAAACTAAGTGGAAAACTTGCAGTGATACAGACAGCAATGGGGCTCCGAAGCGCTATGACGTTCGGACAATCACTTCCAGCTAACTTTATACTCTGAATTATTAAACTGCCCTCGAAGTAATTTAACCCTTTTGCTCTCTCTCACACTAACTAACTGTCTATGCGGTTTATATTGTATAGATAATATAGATACATATATCTGTCTGTCGACAATATGCTTGTGTGTGTGTGAGTGTGTACATGTGTAAATTTTAATTCAGGTTTGTATTTTTAATTGGCGCGATTAAAGCTCAAACAGAATTTTTGAGTAACTTTTTCAAATAAACCAACAAACAACCACAACAGCAACAAAAATAATGCATATTTATTGTTGTTGTTATAATTTTTCGAGTTCTATAATTATTTATACGTATTGCAAATTTTAATCGAATTACAGCATTTAAATAATTAAGAGCGAAATTATTTAAATTATTTTAAACCATTTTCAAACGCATTTTATAACAAATTCAACTCTGTTGAAAATAGGAGATCCTTCCCTCCTACATAAATGCATATTATGTTGATTAAAATCGACACTTATGTTCTCAATTGTTAGCAGAGAGCTTGAAACATGTTGTCGACGATACCTTTCTGTTTTTCAATTTTTTTACAATTTTATACACTTCATACCGTGATTTGAATGATGTTGTAATTTAGTCACAGTGCTTGCAACGCCTTAGAAATGCATAGGCTATGGCATAATGTGTACAAATTCCGGACCGGTAGATTAAGTGACTCATTGTAGCCATGAACATACATCTATGTATCTGTCCGTTTGTGCGTTTGTTTGAATATCAAGTATAGAAGGCATAGATTCTATCTTTGATATTTTGGCCTAAAAGTATGCATTGAAAAAGTTTATAGCTAGCAGCATTTTACTCAAAGCTATCCTGATACACTATGATATACTAAAAGGTATCCTCCTACAAAAAAAAAATGGTTTTATTTTTGAAATAAAAATTTTATTCATTGTAATTAGTATTGTACAAATTGTACATTTAAACTAAAAGGGGAAGTCTAAAGGGTACTTAAGCTTCGATTGCACCAAAGTTTTTCTCTTGTTTTTTTAATGCTTTATGTGAAATACATGCAACATGTTGCAGTCAAGGGCCAATAAAATGAATGAACCTCTTCAAACGGCAAACTCAATTACAACAAAAATAACAAAAACAAGAACCTCAAGTGTGTGTGTGTGTGTATGTGTGGCATGAAGAACATTGCAATCAGCCAGCCAAGCTGAATCAGGGCAAGTCAAGTTAATTCAAAGCACGCGCACAATTTTCCAAGCCAGTTAGGCAGGACATGACATGCAGTCAACGCTCGTCGAAAAGCTTTGACTATAAACAATATATATGAGAAGGATTTCAACAGAATATTGTTGGCACATACTCGAAATATTGGACGAGTGTGAGATATTGCACAACAGAGGAGCACACAATGTATGCGACATGAACAAATAAATTGCATTATGAAATAAATGAATAAAGATGCAAAAGCACTGCGGAGCATTCTCTGCATGCAAATACAATAGACTATAACCATTTATGTCATCCACAATGACATTATCTCGATAACGCTGTAGGCTAATTGTGTGTCCAACTGATAAGATCCAACGTTTAAATCTATAACTTAACGACATCAAGTACCGTCATTATTAAAATTGACCATCACTGTAATGGGAGCTATTACGGCTCCTGCCCTAATAATTTTTTTAATTCAAAACACTGAGACAAGAACTACAATGGCAATTCTATAAAACTGGTGGACCAGTTTTTTTTTCTACATGATTTTAACACACTGCAACTAACAGCAACTAACAGCTGATTCCTATTAAAAAAGAAGTAAAATTTTAATATATTTTTCAGACAAACTCTTGGCCTGAATTGAATTTACTACCAATGTATCTGACGTTGAGATGTAGATTGCATACGATGGAATTGGTGATTCATTGGGCGAAAGAGCGAACATTAATCTTCTAAAGGACTGTGATTGTATTGATAAATTCATTAAGATTTCCGTCAGATGACGGTGTGAGTGCTTGTATTGTGAAGTAGTGATTATGTTTGCTGAAAAAAAGTTGATCCCATCTTGTCCTTATTCGTTTTAGATCTCTTCTACCATGAGCAAATTTTTTATTTTAAACCGTCTAAAATTGCTGCCTGACAGGCTATTAAAGTCTAGCAGTAGACTTCGGAGAAACATCTTCTGAGATTCATCGTCATTCCAAAGAACGTTTCAATGGGTTGACGCGACATATTGGACAAGAATGTTTTGATTTTCTTTCGGAAATAATATTTAAAACTTTCCATCAATTAAAGTCAGACAATTAAAATATACTTTTCCACTTGTATATCAAAATATTCGTTTCCGATTAAGATTTTGGTTTTACTTTTCTTCGCATATTCAATTTTGAAGTTTGCAATAAGATATCACTACGGGGCTCTTTTTATTCATATAACATACCACCGTATATCTTAAAGGTTTAGAATAATATGAAAAACATTGCCACTTTCGTCATATGAAAGTTCAGTTAAAGAAACCCGAAAAATACCTCCGCCACTATTTCGACCAACAAAACCACATTCTATTCTTCTAAATAATCCAACAACATCGCTGAAATCCAATAAAAATACGGAATTTTATAATAAAAATTAGCCGATCCGAAATTCGGATATTATTTAATCCGAATATGTTTTCATTCCAATATCAATACTCGATATTTCATGGCTCGAAAAACCGATTTGATAATTTTTTCCAACCCAGCATGCACTGCAAACCGGATATATTATATTATCAGACTTTGATGCACATCAATCAGAAGTAGTGGAGGCGATAAAACATACGAAAGATAGTAATTCGGTATTGAAGAATACAAAAAACATGGAAGTGTTCTGAGGATTTTAGAATATATGCAAGAAAAAAAGAAAGAAGTTTCGAGCTCCTTGTGGTCAAACTTTTTCGATATGTATGGAGACATATCCATCAGATCCAATATAACGAACTGTCTATTAGATTTTAGTCCACGGTTCGGATATATAAAATTTGTTCTTTGCAGAAGCATGCACCAAATTCTATAAAATTACTACAGAAAAAACTGTAGATTAAATAATCTGGTTGATAGTTTTAATACGATTATGGACTCTTCCGATCCGTCATTATCGAGTCTTTATTTAAATGAGAATGAAACAGAAAGAAACTGCTTCCAAGCTTCCATTTTATGACTCAATGTCTAAACAAATCAGATTCGGATTCAGCAGCTAATCTTCATGGGAAAGATAGTTAGCTAGAACAAGTATCTGCTGGGTAGCCTCTGAACAGTCGATTGGAGGTGAGCTAACTATAAGAAGGCGACAAACACTCTCTTTAATATGGTCACGAGTGATAGAGGAGTCGATATAGCCATATCCGTCCATATCCATGGCCGTCCGTATGAACAAAAGGATCTCGGAAACGGTAATAAATAGAGACTTCGTGCTTATTGTATTCGACTAGGACTTCTCCGGAATTTTGCAAGTTTATTTTAAAATGTTGATGAAATCTCGAATGTCCTGTGGAAACCAGCTGTTGATCATAACATTATGCGGCAACACACCATCAAAACTTTCGGACTTCCATGCGTTGCATTCTCAATAAACTCATGCAGATGTCTATGTTAAATTTCAAACGATTCTGGTTTTGCCAAGAGATGCGCACCAGCAATCTCAAGACTAAGATTATTCGTAAGATCAAAATAATGTGGTAGTAGACTACATCATTGGTATCTGCGACTAACGCTGCAAAGTGTTTCGCATAGACCAATTGCTGCGCCAGCATATGAAAGAAGTTGTACCGTCATGCGTTCAAATAGACTCATCAGCGTACTTACTGTTCGCTGCCACAAATTCATATGTTCGGTGTATGGAAAGAAGTAGGATCCAGTGCAACTTGGGACCCAACATCGTAAATAAATAAACGCAATGAAAACAAAAACGAAGCTTCGCATGGATTTACGGATTTGCACCTGGAATTTCCGCACAATTAATTAGGATGGTGCAAGTATACAGCTGACTGATGTCCTCGATAGATACAAGGCTGACATCACTGAAATACTGAAAATACGAATGATAGGACAGGGTTGCTCTAAAAAACAACCTGTGACATCTACTATAGCTGCCATGAGAATAAACACAAATTTGGATGTGGTTTCGTGGTGAGTAGGAAATTACGGGGACTTTACGAGCGTCTAACCGCGATACATATAAAAGCTAAATATTTTAATATAAGCCTGATTTGTGCGCATGTCCCGACGGAAGAGAAAGACGCCGATGCTAAAGATGAGTTCTGGAGCGCTTAAAACGTCTATACGAGCGCTATCCCAAACAAGATGTCAAAATCGTGCTTGGAGATTTCAACGCAAAGGGAAGAAGAACCTACAAAAAACGGGAATAGCAAATAATAACAAACAATTTTAAATAAATAATGGGTTTATTGTTTTTAAAAATATTCTGCATGAAAACTTATGCACTTTTGAACTCGCTCGAACCAATTTTCGAAGCACTTTTTCCACTCCTAATGAGGCAAATCCAAAACATGGGTTGTGAACTCAAGCTATTGCTTCTTCGGGCGTAGAAAAACGTTCACCACGCAGTTTTTTTTTATGTTTGTAAATAAAAATAAATCATTGGGCGATAAATCAGGGCTGTATGGCGGATGACTCATCAATTCGATATTTTGACTACTCAAAAACTCTCTTGTGTGAGCTGATGTGTGAGAGCTGGCATTGTCATGGTGGAATGTGATTCGTCTTCGTTGATTTGTTTGCGAATTTCTTTGAAGACTTCAGGCAAAGAAATGGTCGTGTACCATTCAAATTGACCTCCTTCGTGCGCTTGTAAAAGTATGTGGAATCGAAGTTGTTCATGAAAAATCTTTTATACGCTGGTAGAACTAATTTTTAGGAAAGTCTCAATTTCACATTGTGTCACATACCGATCTCGTTCAGTTCACACACAGCATAAATAGTGGCCCTCGTAGTCATGATAAAACTAAGAGATTATAATATTCATTGATTTAAAAATGTTGTCATCGAATTTTGGTTTTATTGAGGTTATGTTGAAAACCTGATGTGATGGGGTTAGATAGACTTTGAATTCGGGTTTGTGTGCCTGAGTTGAATGGTTACTCTCAAAATGAATCGTTTTTTTAAGGAAACACTCTTAAACATTTGAAATCCTGGTGGATGAATTAATCAATTAATCAAATAATGTTATTCTTAAAAGATCTTTTTTTTTATATATAAAATTTAAAGATATTTTACCATAATCCAATTTCAAGAACTTCGCATGCATCAACTTCAAATCGAAACGTGACTGCACAGAGGCATGAAATTGCAACCGATAGCTTGAGTGATGACAGTATAATTTGCTCAGCGACGTTGCACAACGTCGCTTTTCGTGAGGCGTTGAAGCGTTACATATTGACAGCGATAACTTCATTATCAGGCTGAGCACTGAGCACTGAGCTGAAAACTTACTTTGATTCGCGTATGAAACAGAACACAGTTGTCAATTCGAAGACTGTTAATTATATTATTTATTTTTTCCTGCTCTCTTTTTAGAATATAAATCAGTTTTTCAACTTCAACTTTTAAACGCTTAAATGAGTTGAGTAAGCCTTTACTATTAATATGAAACGCCTGGCAGCAGCTGCTACTCGGCTACATAAACTTGCCAGTTGAATGTCGTAGAACTCGTCAGACAAACTCCTTGGAAAAATCAACAAAAAGATTGCGTTGGCAGGTGAAAGTTTGATTAACTGCTACTGCCATGCGGAAGGAAAATGGGCGTGAATATCTGCGCCCTGCTGCTACCATTTAGATACATACGTGTATGCAGGGAAGGAAATGCAAACCGACATAAATAGGTTGAGATGAAAATTTAATTAATGTGCGCGATTTATTTTCTAATTAGTCTAGTTTACAATGTCAGACAGCGACGAATGCTGTGGTGGCGGCGGCGGCGGTGATGGTGGTGGTGCAGAAGTAAGCAGCGGCAAAGTTGGCTGATTTCACGGCAAATATTTGTGATTGATATTGCAACATTCAAGTGTAAATTTCATTAGTTGAAGTGGCGTTTATTGAATCGCTGATTTTCGCCTTGCCGACTGTCGCCTATCAGCTCAGCTCAGCTCAGTTCGGACGACCTGTTTTACTAAAGTCCTTTCACTTTACACTTTGAGTTTTTGCGGTGTGTGGGCGTGTCTGTTTGTGTAAAGGGTCATGCTGTACAGTGTTTTTGTACGAGAAGGGTATTATTGACTTGTTAGACAGTTTGCAACGCTTCAAATAAGGCCGCATATATACTCTATAAAGCCTAAAAATAAATATATATGTGTAGTGTCGAATGTTGTGAATTGAAATTTAATGCGGAGATTATTTTACTATAAGCAGATAGAGTATAAAAATTTACATTTCACGTCCACTATAAATTTATATTTTCAAATTTGTTTACTAATTTCCTTTACAACTAATTTATTCCTTCTTTTGCCATATTGGGGAACAACTGTCAGAGTAGAGTATTGCGACTTCGTTTCATTGAAATCCAATTTGTTTGTGATGTCTGTCTTCTTTTTCCAAAAGAGCTGTGCAAAAGGTGCAAGAAGTACACAGTAAATTAATTCAAGTGCGTAAATTACTTGTATCAACCTCAGGTGATTGCAATTGCCACACTTTTTCACTCTTCGAACTTTGGCTTAATTGAAAGTGTAGTGCAGCACGAATGAGTTGTAAGTGGTAAGAAAAAGGGTCGACTTTGTGGGAAAGCAATTGCGTTTGATTTTGTGGTCGAAGAAATGTTTTGGAGTTCATTTACAAAAGTTTATACAATTTTTTTTAAGTGTCAGATGGTTTTAAGTTGTTGGAAGTTGCTTTATTTAATAGACTTAAACTTTAAATAGTACAAAAAAAAATTATTTAATGAATTCTCTGAAATAGGGTAAGCAAAGATTTGAATTTAATTGAAAAAATAAAAAATAAATTAATTAAAAGCAATAAACCATTATTAGGCCCTGTACCGAAGGTACAAGAGCCTATTGGTTTTGTGCAAATGTATGTAACAGATAGAAATAATAATCGGAGACCCCCAAAGTTACCCCCATTATGGTCAGGGGCGATAGAGGAGTCGATATAGACATGTCCGTCTGTCCGTCTGTCCGTCCGTCCGTCTGGCCGTCCGTATGAACGAAAGGATCTCGGAAACGGTAATAGATAGAGACTTCGTGTTTTTTGCATTCGACTAGGACTGTTCCGGAATTTTACAAGTTTATTTTAAAAACTTGAGTAACATTGCTTGAAACGCCGTAAAGAATATACAACTAGCTTCGCCCGCAACTTCGTCCACGTAGATTATGGCAAATGCTTCAAGCATTCTACACACACATCTAGAAAATGTAAAAAAAACTTGCAAGTGCGAATGTGTTAAAGAAATTTAAACACGAAAGTCTTAACTACCCTGGAAAGAACACCTGTCGAATTTATATTCGAGATTACAATAAAAAAATTACGCATAAATAGACAGTTCAATTAAATTTTAATAATGACAAAAATATAGAAACAACCTTATTTTTCTTTATTGTTCCGCTTGTTAAATACATCCGAGCTGCGATGGTTTGCGGAGTCATCTTCTAATTTTCATAGTTCAAACTTTATTAGACATTTTGGAAAGATTAGACTTTTCGTGCCAATATTAGATATAAGAATTATTAAATGTCTTTTCTCTGAGACTATTGCAACTTAAGAATATAATTCCTGTAATCTCCGACGGGAGGGGGTATTGCTTCCTCTGATTTTGACGAAAGCAGCCTATGCCCGCTTTCAAGGTCTTTTCTATCTCTAAAGAAAAATCCACTGAATGCCAAGTAAGGAGAGAACTCTCCATACCTGGTCATCCATATCTGGTATTGCGTCGTCCACCAATCAAGTTTAGACCCTCATTTAAACCATGTCCGCTGGAGCTCTTTTATCCATTCGAATAACGTGACCAGCCCAGTGCAGCCCATGAGCCGAAACAGTTTTTTAATATCTGAAGACGCCTTGCTGACTCGTCGTTTCTGTGTACCGATAATATCAATGTAATCGGTGTACGCGGGCAGCATTACCCTGCCTGAAACCTCTCTTCGTATCAAAGGGGTCCTACCTTGACAACGCTTTGTGTGAGTGATAGCGTCATCATGCAAAGACGAATGATCTTTGCCGGAATACCTAGTGCAGACAGGTCATCGAAAAGCTTCGATCGTATCGGCGTGTCGAAAGTGACTTTAAAGTCGACAAATAGGTGGTGTGTGTCTTCGTAGTGTAAATATTTGGCCACTGATAGACCTCTTTGGTCTAAAGCCACACTGATATCGTCCTATCAATGAATCCGTATATGGCTTCAGCCTATTGCACAATACGCGCGACAGAATCTTATATCCGATGTAAAGGAGACTTGTTCCGAGGAAGTTGACGCAAACAACAGAGTCTCCTTTTTTAAAGATATTGCAGAGAACACTGAGATTCCAGTCATTGGGTATGCGTTCATCGGACCATATCTTGCATAAAATTTGTTGCATACTCCTAACCAACTCTTCGCCGCCGGTCTTAAATAACTCAGCAGGCAGCCCATCAGAGCCTGCCGCTTTTTTAATAACCGAATCGACCTCGTTATAGTCCGGTAGCTCTACAAGAGTGCCATCATTAACTGGTGGTTCTGGTGTCATTTCTCTATCAGTGGCATTGTACGATTCATCGCCTCCGCGTTGGTTATAAAAATGACTCATTCATAATTTCAGTTATTCCTGTGCATCTGTAACCAGATGTCCTTGTTCGACCCTACAATAAAGTTACTCTGGGTTTGAAACCATCGATCAAATGCTTCACATTTTGATAAAACTTTCGAGCTTTATTTCTGTTACACAACCTCAACATCCTCAAACTTACGGCCTTCCTGCGCCTCTTGTTTCTTCTCTTTCTCTGTTTCTATCGATATCGCTCTCTAACCACTTGCGTTGCTCACGATAATTAAACGGAAAAACTTATATGTTACGACCAAACGCAAACTATCAGAAATTACCGTAGAGTGATTAATAATATAATTCAACAAAAGTTTGTTCCTTAATTCTAAAATATTCTATGCGCCAGCAGAGCAATTATAAGTAAGCTATGCAATTATTATCAACCAAATATGTTTTAAAATTAAATAAAATGATGCGGTTGCTCAATGATAAATGATTTAAAACAATTATTGGCTAAGATTTTTAGTTTTCAAATGGTTTTTGAAACCGAATCTGAACTCAGAATTTTTGAAATGGATTCAAAATTACGGACTTATTTTGTAAAAAGTGTAACAAAAGTTGGCAAATGAGATATATTACAGTTTCTACAACCAAATCTAAGCTGAGACTTTTAAAATAGACTGACGCCAAAAAGAGGTATTGCTTAAAAGCCCTCCACTGAATGAACATGAAATTTTGATAATTATGGAATGAAAACTCTTAACAATAAATGCTTTTTTTTTCCACAAACATTTTTTTTAAGTAATCCATTAAACAATATGATTCCCATTGTTCGTTTTATTTTTTCTTTTTGCAGCGAAACCAAATACAAAACAATTTCAAGGGACCAGTCAAGTGCCACAAATTATTTACATTGCAGAGCACAGTGCAGCTTTTTGTGGTATGCAACAAGTGGCGCACACTTCGCTTTCACAATTGCTAATATACAAATAAATATGTACAAGGGACATACACAGGGTACACAGGATTTCATTGTTTCAATAAAATGTATTTAATGCAGCTAAAATGAAGAAAACAAACCCAACCAAACTAAACGAAAGTAAGCAAAAGTGGTCGTCGCCCGACTCGAGGGTTGGATTGGCTGGGTAGTTTGCGAGTGATACTAGTTCAAAAAGTTAAGCTAGCACAATGAGTGCGCAAAACTTGTCGCAAGCAATGCAATTCAATCCTCTACTCTGTCCTCCGCTGACAATTGTTGCTCATTGGACTATTATTGCTTGCCGCATTGCCACTTGCCAAGGATAAATGCTGCCGGCAGCTTATTGCTGCTGCTGATGCTGCTGCCTTTGATCTTGCCAGTCTTGTTGCTCTACTTTGTTTTATTTGGCTTTGACTTATTTAATGTTAGAGTAAATAAAAAAGTTGCTATAAAACCATGAAAATCGTTCCTCAAACTAACCAAGTCGCCTTCGAAGTTCTTTCATTTGTTGGACACAATGCAGAACGAGCAGCGAGTCGGAAACTTTACTTGCTGGCTGGGACGCAGGTGATGCTATTGTCCAAAGTTAAATAATTGTTAATAGTTTTTGAACAACTTTCAACAACAATTGTGCAAAACTTCGGAGATACTTATACCATTTATATTCTCTGAATAAATGAAAGTTGTATTCGTAGTTGTCTATTGTTACTGCTGAATAAATTTATGGTGATACATTGCCAACCCTCGGCTAGTCTAAATGCATGGAATTGTGTGACTGATTAAGATGTTTTCGAAGGAGAGAAAGAACTTAGTTTAGTTTTCTTAGAGAAAGATAAGATTAATAATTTGACTAATTGATATTGGTGTCAGTATTTTAAATGATGGCGTTCATTGCTACTAAAAAATTTATATAAAAGATATTGCCATCAAAATTTGATGGATGTGACTTTTTTGTGTTTTCGACTTTTTTTAAAATGGTTTATTAAAGGCAGCTTTGATGCAAATACATCAAATTTGGTGTTTTTAAATGAATTAGCATCAATAACAACATTTTATGATCATACATCCATCTCGAAATTCTTGATAAAATTTGATGAACAGTGAATCATCAGCAAGCAGTCCTGGTTGAACCAGAAAAGACGGATCGCTTCCAAAGACTTGATATCCGCTTGTTTGATGAGATCTAAAGGGAACAACAAACTGCTTCCACCGATCTAAATATTCAATTCGGAAACGTATTGTCCACAGCTGACTAAACTGAAGCTGAATTTCACAAGAAACGCTCGGAATCGACTAATCGAAAATCTGTGGTGTTCTGCTAATATTGTTTATTTCGTCCATTACCGGTAATATGTTTCGGTCCTTTTGTATGTCCTGGTTTGAAACATACCACTCTGCGTTTACAATGCAACGAAGAATTTTTGATTGTTGTCTTTTTCTATTATATTTATGTTTAATTTTTTTGTAGTATCCCACAGTTGAATGCCATGTCCTTATCGGTTTTATTACAGATTTGTATATTAGAATTTTGTTTTCTGTTGTCAGTAACAAATTTCTTTTTAAAAACCAAGAGAGGTGCTTGAATTTCAGTTTTATTTGATCCCTTCTCTGTTGTACATGGTATTTCCAAGTAATTTTGTTATTTAGAATTGTATTTAGAAATAGTTTTAATAGGAATTTCTCTATTATTCAATTTAAGTAGATGAGTGCATACCTGATATTTGGGTCGTATTTTGGTCATTTATTTTAATATTCCAATTGCCAAACCAGTTTGATGTTTCGTTGCAGTCATTTAATTTTTATGTGCATATAAAATTATTGTGTCGTCTGCGAATGTAACTAACATGGCTGATCCATCGCTAGGGGCTGGAATGTCCGATGTGTAGAGGCTGTAAGGCAAGGGTACCAAGACACTTCCTGGTGCAACTCCAGCTATAATTGATAATTTGATGAATATTCGTCATTATATTTTATTATAAGAACAGTCTCTCGTTTAAGTAGCTTTTTATTATATTATAGAGTTGGTTTGGTAATTTTTTTTTAATTTGATTAATAATTCTTTTTCAACGTCCAGAAAAACGCCTATACAGAACTTTTTAGCTTCTAGATCAGTTGTTATTTTATTTATTACTCTGTGAACCTGCTCGATCATAGAATATTTCCGACGAAAGCCGAATGGGTGGTCTGGAATACAACGTTGAGATCCAGCGATTTTGGTTCAAAAAAGGTAATTGGCCTGTAGTATGATGAATGTGTAGCATCTTTCCGGGGTTTCGCTAAATGTATAATAATCGCTGTTTTACACAAATTGGGAAAGGTTTCATTCTTAAATCTATGTTAAATATTAGACATATGTATTGGACAGCCTTGTTTGATAATTCTTCGATGATGCGTCCTCACAGCAAGTCATAGCCTGGAGATTTTTGTTGTCTGTTTTGTAAAATTGTTCTTTTAATTCATTGTATGTTAATTTTTAGGCCCTATACCGAAGGTACAAGAGCCTATTGGTTTTGTGCAAAATGTATGTAACAGGTAGAAATAATGTGGAGACCCCCCAAAGCTACCCCTATTATGGTCAGGAGTGATAGAGGAGTCGATATAGCCATGTCCGTCTGTCTGTCCGTCTGTCTGCCCGTCTGTCCGTCCGTATGAACGAAAGGATCTCAGAAACGGTAATAGATAGAGACTTCGTGTTTTTTGCATTCGACTAGGACTGCTCCGGAATTTTACAAGTTTATTTTAAAATGTTGCCCCTCCCCCCCTTTCTCCATAAAATCACCCCCAAGGCAAAAAATTTCTTCGGCACAAAAAAAATGGAGTATGCTAGTATAAAGATAATGTTCCTTTAAGTCAAAATCCAAAAAGTTCATCAAAATCGGATAATAAATGACGATTTTATAAGCAATTGAATTTGAACGACCCCCGTTTCTTTTCATTCATATTCGCGCAGTGAGAAGTGGTCATGTGTTTGGTCATAAGCTCGGGAAACATTTAATGTGTTTTTTAGGCGACCTGAACTAATACAGGGCCTCTTACAGTCGGTTACGCCCGACTGAAAATTTCCTTACTTGTTTTATTATTATTGCAGTACCGACTTGAGCGGTATATATAATCGAATATCTTCCGATTTTGAATGAATGTTTAAGTGTATGCAGTGCGTTATCCGCTATGTCAATCTTGCTGTCCTGTTGAAACTTTGTTAGTTCTAGAAGGTGTTGGTGAAGACCATTTCAGGGTATTATATTTAAGTTATAGTCCATGGCGATTATCAATTCTAGTTACTAAAAGTGTAATAATGCTTATAATGTTCGTCATTTGCTGAATTAGGTCTTTTATCATGCTTTTTAGCTCTGCCATGTCGTTGCTTGACGGTGCAATTTGTTCCATAATGACAACGCAATCTCACTTTGAACATCCACTTGATGTCTTGTCTTTATACCGTTCTCAACGGACCTTACGTTATCAAACTTCCCCCTATCCCGCTCTCTGTAGAACGATTTAAATTTAATGACTTTTTTCGCTTCTTTGGATTTATTTAAAAATTAATTTTGATGAGATGCACTTCCACAAGCGAGGATTTTAAATTGCTGAAGATATGGCAAAGGAAAATACGCTTGAAAATTATACTTAGTACAATTCCAGAAAGACAAACTAACTGGAGTTGGTAGTTAATGACAAATTTTCTAAAATAGCGACAAAGGTACCTCTGTGATGAATTCCCTGGATTAGATGCAAAATTTTCTCTCTTCTTACAAAGGTTTAGGGACCTGTTAGTGGGTTTCTCGATAAAGTTATTTGGAAGTAGTAAGATACTCATTATATTTCAAACATTATATTTCTTTCATGATGTCTTTTGAGAAGATGGTAAGGTGGCCAACAGATGGTAACTACATCATGACCAAACAATCAGCTTCCCTGTAATCCTGGATGTTCAGGCCGTTTTTAATACAGTATGAGACAACGGTCTGATTCATGAACTAGTGAAGACGAATACACCGCCTTAACTTAGCAAGATAATTCAAAGCTTTTTAAGTGATATATATTTTTTGAAGTTTTAATGGATTGCATAGATTCTTATATACTTCTATAGAGTATTCTACACTGTCTATAAAATTCGTGTTAACTTGAAGTTTTTTTTCCTTAATTATTACAAATATTTTAGACAAAGTTAGCTGATCAAATACAATCAAAATAAATCTTGTTGTTGGCCCATGCAATAGCATGAAACCAGCGCAATTGCATTCAATAAAAATAATCACTCGTTCTGGAATTGTATGCAATTCCGAAAACCGAAAATTAACTTAACTACTTTGCGCACAATTTCACATGCGGAGGACTACTCTAAAAACAATCCGATAGTCGTAAAAGTGTGCAAAAAATTATGGTCGCCGCATTGCAAACGATTTGTCTCTAGAAAAAACCACAAAATTTTGCCTATTGCGGAGGAGCAGAGACAATGTCCTACGTCCTGGGAGTGGAAAACTGCAATGCCGAAAATGTATGGCAATTAGTGTACAATTGTCCATTGTTCGAACGCATTAAATGGATGTGGAGTCAGTCGTTGAGCAACGGCAGGAAGAACTACTACAGTTCATTTGGTATTCTATATATCTGTTTCACTCACACACCGCATTTAACATACTCCTTCACCTCAGTGCAGCTTTTCAACGGAAGAAGTGAGTCATTTTTCAAGGCTTGTAGAGGGTATTTTTTAAAGAGTAATAGAACATGTTTTTTTTTCATACCATAAAAGGCAAATTTGATATTAAGAAATATTTCTAAAGTCTAACAAGTTTGATTTTCTGTATTCTACGAAGCGGTCTCTTTATGTAAACTTCAGAACTCTTGCGACTTTTGAGAGGACTTTTTCCTTGGAGGACCTTGGTCTTGACAAGATGCGATTTAGTATTAATGCCAAATACTTGCATTCCAAACCCCAGACTGATACAATTATTGTCTTCTACATTTGCAACTTATCCTAAACTGAGAGCTTGTTTCTGCTATTAAAAAGCCCGTCCAGTTTACGTATCCTTTCATATAGAGAATTTACGACTTTGCTAATTAGGCATTTATAAGAGAGTCGTCTATCCAGACAAACCCCGAGATTGACGCACTTGGGCAGATTAGTGCTATGTTCCACTATTTTGCCCATCGTTCAAACTTGTGAAAATTAGAGAATATCAGTGGATGATCTGAGGAGAGTTGATACTTAGTCCATATTAACAACTCTTCTGGTCGCAAGCCATTGAAGATCGAGGAAGTCATCAAGATTTCTTTTATATCTGTGCGGCGAACAAACTCAGCAATCCAGAGCAAGTGATCATAGTCGACCTTGCTTTCTGTTCAACGACTTTTTACACACTCTGATGAACCAGCTGTGTCAGTACCATCGACATCATCAATAAACTTTGAGTCAGCTAACCGAACAAATATGGAACCATACCTATTGAATCGAAATCGAATTACTTATATTGCCCCCGAAATAACACAGACATGGAGAATGTTTTGCTTATCTAAGCTCGAAAAGAGCTCGAAAAGAGAACATGGATCTCGCTGGTTTCTGTAATTTAAAATTTCTTTGTTTTTATTTATTTTTATTTGGTTTATCGTTTTTGGTCGACTAACTAAAATTTTGAGTCTGTCTTAAAATAAATATTTAAAATTTTTTTTGCTTGTCGCTAAATTCGTCGGCAATAAAATAAACTTGATAAAATTATGTTTGATTATTTTCCGTGTTCGTTTGAAATAATTTCCTTGTCAACAGTTTCATCGACGTCAACTTGTTCCATATTAGTGACGGAACTTGCATCTAGTTCCGTTATAATAACTCCTTCGCCTCCATCTCCAGCACCATCGCTCATCTCAAGTTGCTCAAGTTCTTGGAGTTCACTGCACTGCACCATAGATTCGCTTCCAACTTGAAACAATTTGTCCATCCAACGCTGCAACTCAGGTTTAAGCTTGGGATACACTCTATCGCGCAAAAGACGCATTAATTGTGGCTGTATTGAGCTGTTGGTCCAAGTCAGAGCTCTACGGCTAAAACGAAACATCTTGATCAGCAGACTTGCATGGTCTTCCAGAATAATTTCCATCACCTGAGTTTCATTGGAGCTTAACAGCGGATGTACAATCTTGTCGAAGAGCCAAACGAATTGACGCGGTGCTGACATCAGCAGATACGTTGTGATGCACAGTTTGACTTCTCCGTAGAAAGGCAACCAGAATATCAAAAGGTCGCTGTAGCTCTCCAAGCAGCTTAATCCTGCATATATAATCCAGTACTTTGTCCAGTTTGTACAGACCTCCGTTTGTTTGTTCACCAGTGCCCTATAGGTATTAATGCCAGGACGCAGCGTACCAAAGTAAAGGACCAAAAGACGATTTAACAATGCGAGAATCATGTTTAATTTTTTCTTTTTTTTTAATATTTTGAATAAAGCAAATAATTTGTTATATTTGATATAAATAATTGAGAGCGTATGAAACTTTGTTTCTGTTAATCTGATTTAATTTTTTACTCAGAGAAATCAGTGCCTACTATTGGAAGCATTATTTATAAAATATCAAAATATAAAGGCAGTAGCGTAGAAAGTTTGATTACTAAGGCAAGATTTAATATTTTCGAAATATTTCGTGCAGGTAAACATTTCTTAATTTTTAGGCACTGTACCGAAGGTAGAAGAGCCTATTGGTTTTGTGCAAATTTATATAACAGGTAGAAATAATTGTCGGAGACCCCCCAAAGTTACCCCGCATTATGGTCAGGAGTGATAAAGGAGTCGATATAGCCATGCCTGTCTGTCCGTCTGTATGAACGAAAGGATCTCGGAAACGATAATAGATAGAGACTTCGTGTTTTTTGCATTCGACTAGGACTTCTCCGAAATTTTACAAGTTTATTTTAAGATTGTATTCTTCAAAAAAGTATTTTTTCAAATACTTTGGAGAACGTCACAAGAAAAGTAATGGGAGGACGACTTGCAACCTTCTGGTTTATTCGGTTTTAAAGCACAATTACTTCGGCACATTTCCATTGACTTGGGAAGTAATCTAGTCTAGTCTAATTCCATATTCTGCAAATTTTTTCAGGTTTAAAGTCTTTATCTCAGCTTGTACTTCTAAGAAAGTGGAGTAACGTATTGGCAAACTCATATGGCTTATCTGGCATAGCGAGAATAAAAAGTTGTGCACCTCAGAAACTGTCTCTGCACCAAATTCTGAATTCAAACATTGCGTGTAAGTGTTGCGTAAAGACTTCTGCTTTGTCATCATTACTTCTGCAACGTTGCACATTTTTGTGAACTATTATAGTAAATATTTTGATGGAACGCATCAAATATCTACTTGCATTCCAAATACTATAAATCAAGGTCGGCTGTAAATGGATCAAGACTTCGTCGGTGGCTTGCTGTCGCTTTGTTTTTGATTTCCCATATTTATCTGTGTAAATCCTTGACCGCATTAATAAATTTCTTTTTTTCACTAGCTGCGAGTTATTTGCCAAATTTTCCGTTTAGTTCTGTGGAAAGAAAGGGAGGTCAGGTTGAATACAAATTTAATTGTGGTATGAAAAGGGATCCAGCTGCATGGATTGAGTTTGTGAGCTTTTCAATCGCAGTTTCGCGTTCTTCTCCTGATTTCAGAAATATGTCCAGGTTAATTTGATCCTTAAGCCAATTTCTGAAATCAGTTTTATAAGTTTTCGCCGTGATAACTTTTTAAGGTTTTTCTTTAAATTGCGCTGTCGATCCAAAAGTCAAGATGATTGGCGTGTGATCAGAGCTCAGGTCAAAAATCTCTTCTATTCAATAGGTCATGTATTTATTTTTCTTAAAAATAAGACAAAGAACACTGAGATTGCAGTCATTGGATATGCGCTCCATACCATATCTTGCATAAAAGTAGGTGCATACTCCTATCCAACTTTTCGATGCCCATCTCAGCTAGCATCCCATCAGAGCCTGAGGCTTTGTTATTTTTCAGCTCTTTGATAACGGAATCGATCCGTTATAGTCCGATGGCTCGACAATAATGAAAGCATTAACTGGTGATTCTAGTGACATTTCTCTATCATTGCCTCCGTAATCTCAGTGATTCCTGTGCTTCTGTAAACCGATTTCCACTTTCGACTTTATAGAAAGTTACTCTGGGCTTTCGGTCAGACTCTTAATTTTATGATAAAATTTTCGAGCTTCATTTCTTTCATAAAACATCTCAATATTCTCAAACTCAAGCTCCTTCTTCTTTTGTCTGAAAAGACTTTTTTCCTCTCTCCACTTCTTTCGAAATCGCACTCTAACAACTAGCTAGAGTTCGCTGATAGGAAGCGTTCTTCTCTGCAGCGGCATTGCGACACTCCTCGTCGTACAAAGAATTCTTTACAGGTTTGGTGTAACCAATGACATCCTTGGCAGCCCTATCCATGGAGCGGATGATATGTTTCCACTGAGAAGACGCAGAGGTTTCCCTGAGCAGTCGGGAGAGTGTGTTTGAGAAGGCTGCGGCGGTCTGTTCTGATTGCAGCGGCGTGCACCACGCTGAGCCAAGTGCGTACCTTGGCTGCGACAAGATAGTTGTCAATGTTGAGACCACGTAACTTTAGCACGTCCAACACGCTCGATGCGTGCTTTCCGTCAATCAAAATATGATCGATATGGCTGCGTGTAGTTTGATCGGGATGTAGTCATGTAGCCTTGTGTATTTTGAGATGGGGAAATCGTGTGCTGCTAACTACCATGTTTAAACCTCCAGTAAAATCGATTAGCCTCACTCCATTATTGCAGATAGTGTCGTGTCGACGGTTGGGCCAAAGATTCCTTCCTTCCCAATTTTGAGGATTAAATCGCCCAACACAACTTTAATATCGTGTTTGGGACAGCGCTCGTGTAGACGTTCCAAGCGCTCGTAGAACTCATCTTTGAAATCGTCTTCTTCCTCTTCCGTCAGGGCAAGCGCACAAATCAGGCATATTTTAAATTTAGCATTGATGCGTATCGCGGCTAGACCCTCGTCAACAGGCCTGAAGCTGGAGACGAGACTACGTAGTTTCCTACTCAATACAAAATCCCATTAAAATTCGTGCTTATTCTCATGGCAGCTATAGTAGATGTCACAAAATGTTTTTTAGAGCAAACCTGTCATATTCATTATATTTTCTGAATTGCAGTGTTGTCAGCCTTGTATCTTCCGATGACATCATCCAGCTGTATATTTGCACTATTCCAAATATGTGGAAATATTGTTTGCGGAAATCGGCATCATAGGGTTTCATCCGAGGCTTCCTTTTTAAAGCTGTGTTTGTAGCCTTCCCACAGTTTGCCCACCTCTGAAAAGCTGTTCAGAGGCTACCCAAAAGATACGTGTTCTTGAGGAAGTTGTGAGTTGATTGGGCCATTTGCAACAAGAATCATATGGCCTGCCATTCCCAAGTGAATGGTAGGCAACAACTTTTCTCCCAATGTGAACATGTACAAACAACCCAATCTCCCAAAATGTGAACTAGTATCGGTTATTGGTCGAAATACGATCGTTTACTTAAGGCCAAATATTTCATAAATATTCCGCTACAATTCTAATCTTGTTCAAATAAAACACCATATTACACTAAAGTTTGGATTATCTTCATGGGAGACAGAATTGAAGACTAAAATCCTAGACTAAATATGCGCTATGAGGTTAATAAGAAAGCATATAGACGTTCTGAGGGTGCTCTTAGGAAAATAGTATACGATATTAAGAACAATTCCTTTGACTACTAACTCAGCATTGACTATCCAAACTCCATCTATATTAAAATGCATCCTCTTAGGCGCACACTCATGCAGCGTCTGGACTGCACAGAGTCTCGTTCAAATTTGCAGCTCGTGGTGACGAATTGCAGAATTGGTTCATGCTTTTTGATCAATTAAGCTTTAATGATGATAAAGACATCTGATGTATAGCTTCAAACCAAATGGCATTAAGCCACTAAAAAGCCTGGCTACGAATGGATGAACGGTAGATTGGCTAAAGGACTTCCGAAAATGGGAGTGATGTTCTTAGTTTTAATTGTCAACATCATGTTTATTCATCACTTTTCTCTCAATTGAAATACGCATTGATTTCGACGGTTACAAAACATGGTAAACCAGAGAATCTTTTTAGTTTTTACATATCAATAAGTCTGCTACTCACCTTTCCTAAGAATTTTGAAGAGTGAATTTGTATTCCCTGCTTCCATAGAGAAAGATGTTATATAAAGTTTGTGCAAATGTATGCAACACACAAAATGAGGCGAGGCAGTCTCCATAAAGTATATATATTGCCGAGTCTTTATAGACATTTGTCCGTCTGTCTGTTCATATAAAAATCGAAAACTTGGAGACTATAATTCTTTGAACCTTCGAATTAATATATTTAGACTGCCATATTCATGCTTCAGATTACTTGTATTTAATGAATGTGCTTTCCCCTTCTCACTAAGGGGAACTGTGAATTACCATACAAACCTACTCCTCGTTCTAAGAAAATATTTTATTGTAATTGGTATAATTTATCTTAATCCGTATAAAATATTCTAATTAGGCCCAGACGTGTCCACTAGATGAGTGGTCTTCGTACAAATCTGTGCCACCTTTCATGGTTTTAGTGTAAGGCTCCTAATCGGACTATTGGAAAAGAAGGCTTTCCTACAAAAAGTGATGTCAATATAGACAAGAACTTGGAGACTATAAAAAATATAGCCTCAAGTTCGGATATTTAATGTCTCATACTCTCCCTTCAGTGTTCCCCTTTTCTGAGTTGAATGAATTTTTTTTTTTTTTCTCAGCTGAAATTGTCAGATTTAGTGTATCTGAGTTTAATTGTAATGGAATATTCCCTGTATGAACATTAGTAGGGGTAGCTCCGAACCAAAAAAAATGCTTTTGTCGTGGTTTAGTTTTTCTCGAAGCCAAAAATTTGGTATATCTCTTATAAATAAAATATTCTACAGGGAACAGATTAAATGTATCTCGAGGTCAGGCTCAGAAACTTAATTTACCTTTTCACCTTATAGATACAGGGTAATACAAAAGAATATTTATGTCAGGATGATATTATAAATATTTTTGTACTATTAAACATTTCGTAAACAAGAAATATTTCACAACTGAAAGTCTACTACTATTTTGAACGATCTATTATTCTAAAAGCTTACCCTTAAAATTCACCATTCACCCGATCTAAACTTTGTTTGTTGTGTATGTGTGTGTGTGTTGTGGGTGTACATGAATGTTGTTATTGGGACATTATTGTTATTGCATAAAAAGCGGCTCTACGGCGGCATTACGCAGCGTTGTGTCCCATTCACCGCGTTGCAATTAAGCAACGCAATTAACGTTTTTGCAGAGTTTAAAATGTTGCACATCCATATTACGTGCGCCACTAGTTAGTTACACGTAGCCATAGTATTTTTCTACTTATTGTTGGTTTCTGTAGTTGTGCCTGTTAAGTGGATTTTCTAAATTTTAATGCCCGGTCATTTCATGTTCGTAGTTAAGTCTTGTATATGAGTGTGTATATGGCATGCATGTGTACGCTGCATACGTGTTTTGTTTGTTTAATGAGCAGCCATTCGTTGCAATTCGTGGCTCATTTTAATCGTTTTAATTTTTTCAACACTTTCATTTTTATTTTTAATTTTTTTCTCTCATCGCTCTGACTGCAATTATGTAATTGCATCTAACTAGCCCCATTTTGTTGCAAGCGTAAAAGGAATAAAAAAAAATAGAAATGGTAAAAAATTTATGCGTACAACAATTGCGGCAAGTGATTGCAGTGATTACACTAATAGCTCCAGTTCAATATTGCACATTTGTGAGTTTTATTTATAAAAATTGTATTTAATTAATTTAAAAAAATTTATTGGCTGTAAAATAAATCGCTTAGTATTTATTGTAGTTGTTATTGCTTAAATAGTTTAATAGACACAAGTTTAGCAGTTACAAACTAACTTCGGATTTAATTTGCCATGCAGTAATAAACATGTTTTTGGTGACGATTCATTAAACATTCTCAACATCAATTGACTGCATGCATGGAAAAGTTAGATGTTTGATTATTTTTGGTTTTATTGTATAACTTGTTCGTTTAAGGTTGAAAATCGTTTGCACATCAACGAAATTTGTTCTACAAATATATTTAAATTGCTGATTTGAATATGAGATATCAACGAAAACTAAAAAATATTCAAATTCGAAACCAATCTGTGTTAGCTTTTGTTTCAGCTTCTGTGCAAAACATTATGAGAGAGAATAAACAGTCGACACTAATGGTTGTAGCTGTTGCTAGCCGGATTAATGCACAATGTGAAGCACCAAATTAAGATTTTAAAAAATCTCCACGTACTGTGGCTTCCGTTTGAAAAAATATTTAAATTTGCAAGTGTTTCTTCTAAATATTATAGTTTCAAGTTCGTTCCTAATCAGTGGCAAACCATTTCCCATTAAAAGTCGCAAAAGTGGTTGATTTACAATTTATTTGGATTAGAAAGTAGAACAAAGAATTAGTTTCTAAACTAATTGATCAATACATATTATTTGAAAGAACAATTTCAGTTACAAATTAATTGCCTTTATTAAAATTAAAATGTTAGAAGTTCAATTTGAAAATCATTTGGGCTTACATAGCATCACTAGTAGTAAACTGTGAAAATTTTAAATAGTCAATGAAAATGAATAACAATCGAAAGTGAGAAGTAGTCGTCCTGCTATTTGGCGCAATTATGAATAACTCTTTGTCGTGGTCTTCAATAATAATAATAATTGGTGAACCTTTATTGCATACATTTTGGCTAATTAATTCACAAGATAAAGGTACAAACTTGTTAATTAAGCACAACTTAGCTTTGCATCCTATTACAGGTTTCCTGGAAACGAGTGTACCCGTTAGATATGTCCTGTCCACAGTCATAGGTTAAGTTTAGGTTAATAAATGTTAATTTAATAAAACCTAATAAAATTACGTAAAACGTTAACGTAAAAATATGATAATAGTTAGACTTGCTGTTAAAAACTATTTTATTGAATATAATCGAAGCCAGAACCATCGAACGATCAGCGGCAAATGTAAAGGAGAAAAATACGAATTCCAATGACTTAAACCGATTGGCTCTTCGATTTCAAGCGATTACAGTTGCGTCTGGCTTCTGTAATAAAGATTACAAGGCTAATCGCAAAGTTTGGAACTGCTAATAGTTGTTCTTAAATTCAGTGATTTTTTAAAACTGTTATTTATCATAAACCTCAAAATAATCAAACTATAATATGAGACTTCAGTCAATGTTCTAATCCGGTCAAATAAGCCAAAAAGAGGTTAAATATCGTATTATGGACTAGGATTCAGAATTCAGCTTGCGTTATGGCGTGTCTGGCTGAGCACTCCATACTCTTCGCGAATTATCTCAATAACAGTTAAACATGTACATATAAAAATCTTTCAGACAAAATTTAAGGAGAATAATTTTTATGCTCTACAACTTTTATAATAGAGTCAAACATGATTCAAGGCTAATTAAGCAAGATTTTTCCAAAAAACTGATTTACGCGATCTTGACTTTGAATATTTTAGAAGGTCACGTGTTAGACCTTACAAGGTGTGTCTCAAAATTTTCAGAGCTTTTTTTCCAGAGCATTGGCGCCACCTCTTGGTGAGGAGCTGCTTTGGTAAGGGACATCTTTCATTGACATTCCCTTTGGAAAAGTGGAAGTGGAGTTATAACGTCTAATGTGACAGTATATTTTTGTCATCGGTGCAAAAACGAGTGTTGAACACAGAACCAATATAAAGTTTTATTTTAAACTTGGTAAAACTTTTACCGAAACTCACGAATTGATGTAACAAGTTTATGGGAATAATTCCCCATCTCGTACCACTATTTACGATTGGTAGACACGTTTCAAACACGGTCGGGAAGGCTTGAATGACGACGAAAGTTCGGGTGGCCGAAAACTTTGAACGAACAAAACATCAAAATTGTCCTTGAATTCATTAAAAATGAGCCGAAATCGTCATTGCGGTTCATGGAATTGGAATTGGGATTGTCCAAATGCTCAATCCATCAATCGAAAGGCGTTTCGGATTCGACATTCGAAAGACATCATTAAAGATGCTAAAAAGGATCAAAACTTCCTTTTCAACATTGTAACTGGTGACGAAACATGGTGTTTTCAATAAGACCCTGAAACCAAGCGTCAAAGTGCCGAACGGAAAAAAAACACATTTGGAAAAGTCAAAAGAAAATTTTGATTTATTTCTACGATTCGAAGGGCATTATTCACCTAGAGTTCGTTCCACCGGGCTAAACAATTAATTGGCCATTTTATATTGGTGTTATGTCGTATTCAACCATAATATCGCGAAGAAGAAAGTTGGCTTTAATTGCACGATAATGCGCCATATCATCGATTGACACTTGTGATTGGTTTTTTGACCAAAAATCGCATTTTGACCATCAACCACTCGCCGTTTTCGCCTGATTTGGCACCATGTGATTTTTTTCTGTTCGGCCAAAAGGCATGCACCGACGTAGTAAAGGTCATTCCGGCCCGTTGGAATATTTTGAAAAACAATAAATCCATTTTAATTTAAAAAATGTTTATTATTTGCTATTTCTGAAATATAAATAGTGTCCCTCTTACTGAATTGGAAATTTATTCATGTTTAATTGGCTGGCTTATTAGCTCGATCCAATAACATTTCAAATGAGTGTTTTAGCTAATGAAATGTTATTGGATATAAATTTGAGGAGTAGAAAATAATAACAAAGAATTTTTAATGAAAATGGATTTATTGCTTTTCAAAATATTCTCAATGAAAACTTATGAACTTATGCATTTGTTCAAATTAATTTTCGAAGCACTTTTCCACTCTGACTGAGGCACCTCCAAAGCATGGGTTGTGAATGCATCAACAGTTTCTTCGGGCGTAGAACTACTTTCACTACGCAGTTTATTTTCGATGTTTGGGAATAAAAATTTTTGAAGCATTGCGATCATGCTTTTCCAGCATTTCTTAGCACCAAGCCACCAAACTATCTCGCATTATAAGTTCACGCACAGCATCGATGTTTTGTGGCACAACAACCGATTTTGAGCGACCTTCACGAAAGTTGTCGACGATCGAACTACGGCCACGATGGAATTCACCATACCACCGATTTCAAGTGGTTTTTGATGGTGCTTCATCCCCATACAAAGTACTAAGTACATCGACACCCTCTTGTTAAGATTATCCAGATAATCCAAATAATGGAAATTTAAATTTTTTGGCCAAATTGATTTTTTGAACACACTGTAAAAAACACAAAAGCGCTGGAACATAAAAACTTTGTAAGTACTTTCATGCTAAAAAATGTCAAAATTTATTTTAGTTTTGCCAGACTTTACCTATTGACATTAGTGGTGCCACTTTCCGAAATATAAATCGTACTTTAACTTTATTTACATTGGCACATTACATTGGCGTGCTTATCGATTTTATACAGTGGGAGCTTACTCCGATTGTTTAAGATCCAGCCAAGGTGCATCATTCTTGCTTTGCAGGAGTGCATTTTATTTTTAATGTGGCTGGCAAGACTCAATATTTTATCCAAGATTATTCCAGTATATGGCGTCTTATTAGCTTGAGTTATGGCAGAGCGATTTAGTGCTACATCTATATCTGGCCTATCTATAGTATAAAACATACGTTCAGCGACTTCGACGGATACAGTTTTACGTGACACCGTCTGACCCACTCAGTTAGCATCTGCATCTCCGGCATTTGCCAATGCGAGCATCATACTACAGACGTCATCTGCGTAGGCCCTTGGACCAAGATTGCAGCAGTTTCAACTGCTATTGCTACTTTTCATAAAATAGTTTTTAGCTCTGAAACAGTTGCACCAAATGATAAATGCTTTTAAAAATAATAATCAAAATAAAGCAGTTTTTTCATCACTTATTCAATTACAAACTCTGCTCCCTTTTCGATTTTTTGATCGATGAAAAAAATTCAGTGCATTGTAAATTGTGCTGCATACTGTCACATATTAATAAATATTTTTCAGTACTGCATCAAATCCGCTTTAAAAAATGAATGCAAATATTTACATGAAGTTCAGGGTCAATAAAAACATGAAAGCAAAAATTAATATTGATGAATGTGAGAAACGACATTTATAATGAGAAGATAACCTAAGCCGTGTGTACCGTGTAATTTTGAATATACGAACGCCGTGTACCATTTGCGGCATTACGAAAACTTGTTGCACCGACAATATTTGCATGCAGCAGGCCGACATGCCAGTAACAAAGCTAATTCAAATAAAGGAATAGATACACATATATGTTGAATGGAAATTGTATACTTTTTGACGCTTAATTAATACGCATATCCTCGCATATAATTCGGGTAAAATATGAAAATGTGTATTTTACTCATAATATGTGCGAGTTTACGTTGTGTGGATCAACATTACGTAAACGGAACATATTATTTGCTATTTTCCATTGCATTACGCAGTGTACATTGCACATCTCACTCTCTAACTCTTTGCACCATTACCTCCATGGTCAAATACCGTGCAGGATGTTGTACGTTTTTGTTGAACGTGCGAACAATGGTCAATAATCGGAAAATATCTTAGCAGAAATGCAATACGTTATTGAACAGACTTTAAATGCTTTTAATCCGTCAAATAAAAAAATTTACTAATTCATGCACACGTATGTAACTGCCGAAATGAGGCTTGCTAAATGTCACAAAGTATATTTATATATTCTTCATCAACATCAAAAGTCGACTTTATATAGATATGTCCACCTGTCCATCCATCCATTACTCGCACGAAATCTCGGATAGTATAACAAATACTTCCTTTTTGTAATTTGTGTGAACGCGCCAAACCCACTATATTCATATATATAAGTCATACAAAACTGCCTCAATTTTTGCGTTTTATCTATTTTATCTAGAAACTTTCCCTACAAGTTGGATATATGAACCAACAAATGCATTAAATATAATATATAAATATCTCTTGACACCGTGTTAGTGGTCGCACTCCTCCAAAACAGTTCGACCGATTTTTATGAATTTTGTTGCAGGTATGAGATTAGGTCGTATAGTATTTTTCACCGGTCGATGGGGCTGTAAACATAAGGCGTCATATCCTTATATCCTTTTAAGGTACATGGATGATATTTGTAACACATGTTAATGGGATTAGGAGAAATAAGATCCATTAGAAAGGTTGGAATGATTTGGCTGCCTATAGAAAACATATATATGCACAACATTCATTTGGACAAAAGTGTGCATCTCAAATAGTTTTTGAACTTCAGCTTTGTAAAGAGTATCTGCGGCTAGAAAGTTACCTTAGCTAAGGAATCATATTTAATCAATTATTATAATAGAACTAGAATTACTATTATTGACATTCAGGTTAAATATTTGAATAGATAATTACCTGAGGGATTTTTCGTCCATTACTACCAATCATAAGTTTTCGGAGTTGCTAGACCCTGGCATATTTAAACGGCTCATCTTTAATTATGTTAATAAAAATTAGTGGAAAGCCTCAGTATTCTAACCAAAAATGTTTTTACAAGGTTACGCGTAGATCAATTTTGAGAAAACAAGAGTGTACGGAATATGAACATACATGCGAATACATCGCGAATACGTCGTCAAAGTACGAAGACTATTACATTATAATGACGATGAAATTAGGATTGATCCAACTTATTAATATTGCATTTTTCAGTTTTTTGTTTTTTTAGCCCCTGTACTGAAGGTACAAGAGCCTATTGGTTTTGTGCAAATGTATGTAACAGGTAGAAATAATAATCGGAGACCCCCCCCCCCCCCCCCCCAAGGTATTCACCATTATGGTCAGGAGTGATAGAGTAGTCGATATAGCCATGTCCGTCTGTCCGTCCGTCCGTCTGTATGAACGAAATGATCTCGGAAACGGTAATATATAGAGACTTCGTGTTTTTTGCATTCAACTAGGACTGCTCCGGAATTTAACAGGTTTATTTTAAAATTTTGCCTTAGTGGTGATTTTATGGGGAAGGGGGGAGAGGCAAAATTTTAAAATAAACTTGTAAAATTGTAATAGGCTGAAGCCGAATACGGAATCACTGATAGAACTATATCAATGTGGCTTCAGGCCAAAAAGGTCAACCAGTGACCACATTATGACAAATCTTGAAACAGACCCGTGATTTTAAATAAGACACACACCATTTGTCGACTATAAATCCTTTAATGGAATACATGCTACGGCAGTGCCTGTGCATACAAAATATGTCGGGTCCGATCTTCCAAAAGGATGTGCTCTCTTACGCCGATTACGTTGATATCATCGGTACGCAGGAACGAAGAGTCAGCAAGGAGTTCTCAAAGATTGAAAAACAGTTTCGGCTCATGGGACTAGCGGTGAATGATGACAAGACAAAGTACGTGGTGTCTTCTCGCACACCTTCATCGCGTCTTAAATGGTCAGTGACGATGAAGAATTTCAACTTCAGTGTTGTAGAAAACTTCGTCTATATTGGAACAGAGATAACCAGCAACAACAACGTCAGCCTGGAGATCAGGCGAAAAATGACGCTTGTAAATAGATGCTATTTTGGGTTGAGCAAGCAAATTAGAAGTAAAGCCCTCTCTCGAAAGACAAAAACCAAGATCTATAAGACGCTGATACTGATATAAGACGCTGTTACGACCATGATTGAGTCGAATGAAACAGCGTTGGAAGTCTTCGATAGGAAGATTCTTCGCAGAATTTTCGGTCCAAGACAATCGGCGACTAATCCCGTATTTGCTATTCGATGAGATTGACAAAAAATTCCAGCGGCTGCACTGGGCTGGTCACCTAATTCAAATGGAAAGAGCTTCAGCACCGGTACAAATGGCTAACATGGGGGCTCAAATTTGATTGGATGATGCCGAAATAGATGATGACAGAGTACGCGTTGGAATGATCAGGTGTGGACAGATCTCAGCGTACATGGCATTGAAAAAAACAGGCCAGCTTAGTATGGGTTCTCAAGGCAAACTTCAGTCTGTTAACCAACGCTGGGTCACTCAAGTTCACTGTACACTGGTTTCTATACTGTCGTCCCTATACCAGCTAAATTTGCATATGATCCTGTTTATTCAGGCTTCTTCGTCTTAAAATCCAAATTTTTAGCACTTTACTTTAAATTCCGGTTCAGTGTTTAAACATGTTTACACATTTAGCTTCGAATATTCCAAAATCCTGAATTGAACTCTTCGAATTTTTACCGCAAAATGCTCACTTTCTCCCACTGTGGAACGTAACCATTTTTGGTGATTTAATTATGAGTCTGGTTAACAACTGCGGATGCGTTTTGCTTATTCGTTGTTCAATGTTTGTTGTTTATACACCGACTTGCTTTTCAATATTACGGCTATCTGAAAAAGGGCTAACTGTAAATGAACATGAGAACGGAATTGTGGGTGTGTGTGTGGAAATAAGCGAATAATAAGCGAATAATTTGAGGTCGAATTGCCACCGAAATTGTACTAAATCTGCGAACGAATATACACTCATACTCTGACCAGATTGACCATGGCATTTAGACCATTATAATATAATATTTACTTGCACTCGACTCGTATTTTCGGATTTTAGTTTTCACTCCATGTGAACAAGCAACCTCAACTGAATCTATGTACATTGAGTGGCAAATTATATATTTTGCGTTTAATTATGTACAAATTAGTGCAAATAGATTAAATATTTACTAAGTATTATGTTGCACACATCCATTTGGTACTTCATTAGATTTTGCCTTGCTGCACCATTTGTGCATATTTTAGCAATTAGCAGAAGTATTTTGACTGTTTGATTTAGTATTAATGAATATTTTATTCTATATGTTGTTCGTCAGCAAAGTTCGGCGTATTTAGGAAAATAATTATTATTTTGCAAAATTCGCAGATTTTGATATTTGTTGCTGTCAAACGGCTTCAATAAAATTTAATGAGCCAAAACTGCGTACAATTATTGAAAAATGTGATCTGAATAGAATTTCATATAGAATTAAATAAGTATGAATCATAAATGGCACATTCAGTGAAGTTTTCCATTCATTTATCTCAATTTGTCAGAGAAAAAAAATAATTCGAATTCAAAGTAAAACAGCATCAATTGCAAGAAAAATCAACATCAAATCGAGTGGATTCGAGCGAAAGAATTAATAATTTCCTTTACATGTTTATTTTTTATTATTAATAACTAAAATTCTGATATATATGAAAATATTAAGTTCGATTGAAAAGGCATCCAAAACCAGCGAATGGCCATTTTGCATTAGTTTCTAATCGGAAGTTGGTCAAACATGCGGAAATTCCGGTGTGCATGTAATACACATATACACATGACTGAAAGTACACACGAGTACATATGTATATGTTTGTATGTGGGATAAGAAGGGTCTGCGTGAGCTGTGCACAAAAATGGGAAATTGAAAAGCAATTAAAAGTTGACTGCTGTTTAGAGGGTAATTCTTTCCAAATCGCAAAAAAAAATTTTGTACGTCATATTTTTCGACAAAGCAAGGAACTCGTCATGAAAGTTCTTCTCTTGAAGCAGAATGGCATTCAAATATTACGGCTTGCAGGGGAAACGAAATTGACTTTCACGAAGACGTCTGCTTTTACTCTCTGGCTGTTGAGCAAAAACTGAGCGACAGCGATTCCAAGCGGTCCCAGCGCGCTTCGATGTTTAGTTGCTCCACAATAAAATCACTTCCTTACTTTTGCAGATAAGCCTCGTACAATTCATCCAAACCTTTAGCACAAGTCCATACAAGTCAAGTTTCCATACAAAAACATTTGATTGCCTATGACAGAAAAGAGTATAATTCCTACTAAAACTAAAAATTAAATCAGAAGCCTATATGGGAAGTTCCTTTAAAAACGAAAGGACTGATAGAGAGACAGATATATGGCAGCAGAAGTTGCTACATAAACTCGTGTTGTTGAGATGATTAAGATTGTATATATTGTGTATCATACGTTGAGAAACTTTTGGGGGATGGGGTTATTTGAAGAAGTACAAAATAATGGGGATTGTTATTGATAACGCACATTCGGACATCTGGGTAATCTCTGAACAGCCGTTCGGGTGTGAGCAAACAGTGAGAAGAACGACAAGCCAAACCGGCAAGTACTAGGGCGCTTTATCATCTATCGAAACGCTGCGCCTCGTTAGTAAAGGGTTGCTGCGGTAGCCTCAGCACTTTGATCTTACTAATTCACCATTATTCTGATTTCTACTTTCTGTAAAGAAGAAAGTGGAAATCTGGAAAACTTTCTTCTTTGACGCAAGAAAAAAGAGCAAGAAAGTCTTGAGTTTGAGAATGTTCAGAGGTTATGTTCTCTAAAGACGAAAGCAGAAATCTGGTAACAGATACACAAGAATCACTGAAATTATAGATGAGTCATTTTTCGAACCAACTTCATTGCATAAATGATGCCTGCCAACGGGATGAGCTGGAATGGATTGTAATACGAATCCAAGACGCACTTAAGATGGAGCTCAGACTGTGGTTAGCTCTTGAATAAGCGCTAGCGAATACAGAGTCCGGACCATAAGCGGGAGTTTGCTTCTGCAACACTGACAAGACGCTTGAGATGACGTCTTCCCTGAAAGCCTTCATCACATTATATTTCCTATCTTCTACCTCTTTACCTCTTCACACTTACTAACTATATATACCAAAAACCACCGTCCACCCCAAACAAACGACCTCTACCCGACCCCTACCACTACTCGCTGACAGATTGGATAGAGCTTTCAAAGACGAAGACCATCTGGGTACATCAACACTGAAGAGTATTAAAAATCTTAGGACCACAAAAGAAGAAAGCACATATAATACTGATTGATTGTGAATATCAGAGTTGGAATGAAGGATGTGATCCCAAAATTGAACGTCATAACTACATTGTAACTTTAGAGGAGTAAGTATAAACGTACAATTTTGTAAGATATTACGTTGCAAGGATGCTGGAATTGGACGACTACTCACGATCGGAATCGATGAGCAATCAGTACAAATAATTCTAAACCGCAATAATAGGTTCAACTAAAGATTCGGGAAAATTGCAGTTCATTGTCAGTAAGAAAGAAATAGAATACAAGAACGACAAGCCAAACCGGCAAGTACTAGGGCGCTTTATTATCTATCGAAACGCTGGCAGTGCGAGAGGCGCGGGTAGAAGATTCGGAAATCGACCTCTTTTCACGCGAGCTGGACGCGATAAATAAACTAAATATAGCATCGTTATATGACAATACGCCCATGTTGGATGAAGAGGTTGTGTCCTCTCCGGATGAGTGTAATGGGTCAATAAACTCGTTGCTATAGCAACATAACGGCAAGCAGGACAATAGCTCAGGTCAACCTTCACCACGCAAAAGCAGTACCTGCTGTGATCGTTAGGATGAGCGCTAGGTTCGACCAGGGCTTAGTCCTTATACAGGAACCCTGGATCTTTAACGGAATTATATAAGGACTAAGCACTTTGAAAATGCATGTTTCTTGGGATGTCAGAACAGAAAAACCAAGATCATATGTTCTACATGTACTTCTCTTTAAGATTGCGACTGGATATTTGACTGGCGAGCAAACCGAACCTCCAGTAGGGGAGATGAATCCACAGCGAAGATTTGTGTGGGAAAGCGGAAATACAAATGAAAGAGGTGAGTACCTACCTTCAAGGTTGATTTATCCTTGAGGTTGATTTTATGGGGAAGGGGGAGAGAGACAAAATTTTGAAATAAACTTGTAAAATTCCGGCGAAGTCCTAGTCGAATGCAAAAAGCGCAAAGTCTCTTTGTAATACCGTTTCCGAGATCCTTTCGTTCATACGAACGGACAGGCGGACATGGCTATATCGACTCCTCTATCACTCCTGACCATAATGGGGGTAACTCTGGGGGGTCCCCGACCATTATTTCTACCAGTTACATACATTTGCACAAAACCAATCGGCTTTTATACCTTCGGTACAGGGCCTAAAAACGATTTTTTAAGTTTTCAAACTCATGTAACCCCTTAATTTAATTCAAATTCGATTTCTAAAAAACATTATAAGTGACTGTGTTTTAAAACTCCAAAAAAAAGATTATTTTAAATTCTTCATATTTACACTAAAATCTCGAAAGTTGACGTTCTAAATTTGAATTGTGTAAACAAACTCAATATGCTAATATCTCAATGGATTCTCACATTAAGTCTGGTGCGAATTATTTATGGGAAATTTTGGCTTCTCGTCCTTATAGACGATTACTTTTTACAAAGTACAACGATTCGAACGGCGCCTGAGTCCCGCATAATTGGTGGAGAGTCTGCATCTATTACAGATTATCCATATCAAGTTTCCATACGTCTTACATTATTGACTGCAAATATAACAATGCAACATATATGTGGCGGTGTCATTGTATCGGAGAGTGCAGTTGTCACGGCAGCACATTGCTTGGTCAAGTGTGTTTACAAAAGATTTGAACAAAGAATTAATCAAAAATTTAAAATTTGTTTTTTAGAGAGCAGAGACACAGTCCAACGTATTGGAAACCAGAGCACTACACAATTGTTGCAGGTACCGCTTACCTATCGAAGAACGACAGTTTTACGCAGACATTTAAAGTGACGACGGCTTTACCCCATTGCAAATATCGGGGTGGCGAGGACCTTAAAAACGATATTGGATTAATGATTACTGATAAGCCGATTCAGGTGACGAATGCTGTTAAAGCTGTTGCACTTAATACCGAACCATCCGAGTCAGGCACCCTTTGTACTTTAACCGGCTTTGGCGTGACAGAAGTAAGCTTTTATTGGTTTCTAGTATCTAAAGATGACAGTCTAACGTAAAACGTTAATATTATTGACATAGAATGAAAAGCTCTCCGACGAACTTCTGATGTTGAAAGTTCGTCTGATTAAGGACTGGCTTTGCAATTTTCTCTATTTGGAAGTTTATAGTCGATCAATGATTTGTTACAGATCAGTACGTGGCAAAGGGGATTCACAAATGGGGGACTCTGGTGGTCCCATGTTATGTAATGGAAAACTGGTTGGAATTTGTTCATTTGGAATCAAGAACTTTCCTGGGGTTTACACCAGGGTATCATCGTTCATTGATTTTATAAAGAAAGGGCAATGTAATTAAACATTTTGCATTTCTTTTTTTTGTCCCTGAAATGTTCAATAGAATGTGTGTCCAACAAATATTTTATTAACTTGTAGCCGGCAAGGTACGTACTAGTATCAGCATGGTGCACGCCGCACGTCTCAACAGGCAAAGAAAGCTAGACGTCGGCACGCAGCAATCAGAACGGACCGCCGAAGCATTTTCAAACACACTCTCCTGACTGTTCCGGAAAACCTTTGCATTTTCTCAAAATATATGTGAGCAGTGTAAACATATCCCCCGCTCCATGGATAGGGCTGCTAAGAAGGTCATTGGTGAATAATTCTTGGTACGACGAGGAGTGTCGCAATGCTACTGCAGAGAAGAACGCTTCCTATGAGCGAACTCTGCAGTCGGAAGTAACGCGAGCTTCTAGAGAGCGATATCGAGAGAAACGGATGTAGGAGTAACGCCTTCTCAGACGCAAGAAAAAAAAGTAAGAATGGTGTGCGTTTGAGGATGTTGAGAGAAATGAAGCACGAATGTTTATTAAGCGTCCGACCGATGGGTTTAAGCGCGGAATAACTTTCTGTAAAGACGAAAGTGGTTACAGATGCACACGAATCGTTGAGTTTATGACACCGGAACCACCAGTTAATGGTGATACAATTGTAGAGCCCACGGACTATACCGAGGTCAATTCGGTTATTAAAAAATAACAAAGCGGCAGTTTCCGATGGGCTGCCAGCTGAGTTATTTAAGGTTGGTGGCGAAAAGTTTGTTAGGAGTATACCATACAGACCCTCCCTGTTTGCGCCAACTACATCTTCTTTCCATCGGATATACTCGTAAGATTCTGTCGCGCGTAATGTGTAATAGGCTGAAGCCATATACGGTTTCACTGAAAGGACGATATCAGCAGAGACCAAATATTCAGATAACGCCAAATCTTGGAAAACATCCGTGAGTTTACAAAACGGCATATACCGCCTATTTGTCGATTGTAAAGCCGCTTTCGACACGCCGATACAAACGAAGTTTTTCGAAGCCGTGTCTGCATTAGCTATACCGGAAAAGATCGTTCATCTTTGCATGGTGACGCTATCACACACAAAAAGCGCTGTCAGGGTGGGAAAAAACCTCTCTGACCCCTTTGATACCAAAAGATGTTTTAGGCAGGGCGATGCTCTGTCATCCAATTTTTACAATCTTCTAATAGAATACATCCTAAGCCAGTGTCCTTACATACAGAATATGTCAAGTTCGATCTTCCAAAAGGAAGTGATGCTGCTCGCGCTCGGATGACATTCACATCATCGGTACACAGGAACGGCGACTCAGCAAGACGTTCTCAGAAATTGAAAAACTGTCTTGGTTCTAGCGGTGAATAAGGACACGCAGAAGTATTTGGTGTCTTCTCGCACGCCATCTTCGCGTCATGTACGGTCAGTGACGTTGGAGAACTTCAACTTCAATGTTGTAAAATCTGCGTCTGGATCTTGGATCCGAAATGACCAGCAACAACAACGTCAGCCTGAAGATCAGGCGAAGAATCACATTTGCAAACATATGCTATTTTATGCTGAGCAAGCAAATGAGAAGTAAACCCCTCTCTCGAAAAACAAAAACCAATATCTATAAAACGCTGATACTCCCGCTATTGTATAGCGGAGAGGCATGGACCGTAATAGAGTCAGATGAAAAAAAGTTGGAAGTCTTTGATAGGAAGATTCTTCGCAGGATTTTTGGTCCTATTAGAGTCGGCGACGAATTTAGATCGCGTATGAAACGCGAACTGTACGAGCTATTCAATGAGGTTGACATAGTCCTGCGGCTACTCTGTGTTGGTCACCTCTTTCGAATGGATGAAACAGCTCCAACACGCATAGTTTACATGGGCCCAAATTTGGTTGGAGAACGCCGTAAGAGAGGACGACCGGGTGCAGGTTGGTATGACCAGTTATAGAGAGATCTCAGCATACTTGGCATGGCATGCAAAACAACTGGTAACAGTGCGCACAAAACTAAAACAGCTGGTGAACGTTCCTAAATGCGGCCATGAATGATCGACGGTTGAAGGCCAGCTAGGTGTTAGTCTTAAGTTCAAGTTTTTAAATCTCACAATGATCTTATGTGGTATTTTGAAATTTTTCTCCACTTCTAATATATTACTTTGTTTTAAAAACACATTTTTAATTGAGAATTCAATTCCAAATTGAAGCTTTAAGACAGCAATTATATAAAGCAAAAACAAGAAGACATATTAATAGCTAAGATCTCATATGAGTTAGTGTTGATACATTTCAAGCTAACATTCACGGTTTCATGCTTCAAACTATAATATTGTAATTTTTTGCTGATTAATAAAATCGTAGAAACTATTCAAAAGTTTTGACTTTTCGTAATTCAGTATTCATATGTTTAAACACATTCCTCGTGCTTCCTTTGGGTTATCGAATTCAAATAGAACACATCGCTTCTCAGAGAAAATTTAAATATAAACAACAGCTTATGCAATTTTATCTGGCATCACAGAGGTCGTTAAATTTACGATCGCTCAATATGTGTTGGCGACGATAACATGATGTCCTATGCAGCGCACACATTTTGTATATACAACTAAATTTATACAATTACATTCATAAATTCATTCATAAATTCAAAGTAGTGCGAACTGTCTTTTTTGAGATCTATAGAATTCCGTGCTGCGAACAGCGAGGGTCGCTTTGTGTGTATATAAGAGTTTATATACGTATTTATTTTAATTTTTTAAATTATGCAACCAAATTTTTCATTTAAATATTTTATTATATCGCTTTAGAAAATAATATTGCTTGATTTAATTGATAACAATAAATATTTTAAGCTTGTCCTAATTATAAGACTCTATTTTATATAGACACATCTAGTTTATTCATTTTATTTATGCAATTCAAGTATAAAGCTTTATATACATCGTTGCTTCCTTCAAAGGTTTTTGCTTGTTCCAGTTAAGTATTAACCAAAATGATTTAGAATTTGGCTTATAGTCACTTGTTCCAACCTTTGCATTCAAGTTACTGTAAAAGATATTTAAATAGAACCAAATAATATAAACTTTCATTTAAATTTTACTTACATGCTACGACATGCGTGAAACCACCAACCAGACTCATGTTCTTTTGCGCAATTAAACATAGCAAAATCATCTTCCCGATCCGAAGTTGAAAATTTATAGTTCAAGTGATGCGCAAACATATCCAGCGTTGTATTGCCAGAATAATTGCCGAACTCTAAGATCTTGTAATCCTCCATTTCATTCGCTATAACAAAATTATCATAGCGCGCATAGTTAATGTTATTATTAAAGTCCTTAATAAAATAAAACAACTCGTAACGTTTGTTAGAAATCAGTTGGTGCAATTTCTCTAAACCAAACCAATATTGGCCCTCTAGACTACCGAAACCGTTTTTGTAATCCGTCCAATTGCGATTAAAATCGATTGGTCCTTCCATCTGACGTTGTATCAGCATTCTACCCAAACTATCACAAGAAACTTCAATTTGGCCAGCTGCGGTGTATATTGTATAAAGGCCAGCACCTAAGCCACTTTCTATTATATGCACACATGATTTTGGTAGAACTATGCATGAAATATAAATATATATATTATGTATGCTAAAATATCCTGTAACATGATTTCGACTTTACCTAAATTGGTAATTTTGGCAAGTTTTTGTTCCTGAGAATTCTTGAGCTCTTCAATTTTATAATTTATTTCTTGCTTAGCAATGTTCGTATTATTCTGAAATATTTTCACCAGCTGCTGCACATCAGAGCTTAAGTTTTTATGCTGTTCATATAAAACTGTTTAAAAATGTTAAATTCTGTAATCTGTTTTTTTTTTTAATGTATCCAAACTTACATGTGAAACTGCTCATATTATTCTTTATTTCCTTCTGCGTTGTCTGAAAATTTTTCATTTGTGTATCAAAAAGTTTTGAAGCATTTCTAGACGCATGTGCTTCAGTTTTCAAATCATCCAGTTCATGGAACATTCTATCGCCTTAAAAAAAATAATAGAAATAAGTGTATATCAAAAATATTCACAAAAAAACAATTTTAATAACTTAAGCTTAAACTTCGCGTACCTGTTTCCTTCATAAATTGACCAATGTAATTTAGTTTCACTTCCAATGCATTGTAAACACTGGAAGTATTCTGTTGATTACTTCTTCTTAGAACATCCAGTTCAGCTCTACATTTTTTAAGTTCATTCGCTTTAATACTTGGCGACTTACTTTGTAGATCCTTCAAGTATGCGACATCTCGTTGCATAGTTAGGACAATGCCATTGCCGTAGGGATCCTGAGTGTTGTAGTGGTACATTTTAATAAATATTGCTTTAAAATGTTCATGCACTTACCAAATCTGTATCATCTTCAAATAATGCTGTGAAAAGTAAAATTAATATTATTAAACAAAAAACCAAATCAAAAATATTACAGAACAGGTATGAACGCGGCAGTGCATTGGACCAAAAAAAAAAAAGACAATTATAATTAGAAAACGTATCACCATTTCTAATTAAAACAAGTAAGAAAATCACAGTCGGGCGTAACCGACTGTAAGAGGCCCTGTACCAGTGCAGGTCGCCTAACAAACACATTAAATGTTCCCCTAGCTTATGACCAAACACTTGACCACTTCTCACTGCACGACTAAGTGCCTTTTAAAACATTTTTTTATGTATGAAAAGAAAAGGGGGGTCGCTCAAATTCAATTGCTTATAAAATCGTTATTTATTATCCGATTTTGATGAACTTTTCGGATTTTGGCTAAGAAGGACGATATCTCTATACTGGCATACTTACTTTTTTTTGTGCCGAAGAAATTTTTACCCTTGGGGCTGATTTTATGGGGAAGGGGGGAGGGGCAAAATTTTAAAATAAACTTGTGAAATTCCGGAGCAGTCCTAGTCGAATGCAAAAAACACGAAGTCTCTATCTATTACCGTTTCCGAGATCCTTTCGTTCATACGGACGGCCGGACAGACGGACATGTCTATATCGACTCCTCTATCGCTCCTGACCATAATGGGGGTAACTTTGGGGGGTCTCCGACCATTATTTCTACCTGTTACATACATTTGCACAAACCCAATAGGCTCTTGTACCTTCGGTACAGGGCCTAAAAACAGTCGACTACACCTGCGGAGTAAGAAAACAAAAGCCGGAACTTTGCTTATTAAAACGAAAAACTTATTGCAAGCGAATAAACTCCCTGAAATTTCCATGATCGGAGACCTTCCAGTACTAGCAGCAGAACATAAAACTTCAAATAACGACTAATGTTCTATAACACACAACAAAACATCAAAAATAGGAGAAATATGCATCGAGCTTAAAGAACAAAATGTAACTTTCTGATAAAGTAATGATTGGATATTAACAAGCATATGTGCGTCCCTTCATTCCTCTTCCTATAAGAACCAGAAACTACTTGCGATTTGTATACCCAACCTTAAACCAAAATCAATAAAGTATCCCCCAAACCCCATTACTTTTCTACTTAACTTCTAAAATTCAAGTAAATCTAAACAATATCTACCTTAAAAGGTATTTCATACCAAATGATTACCAATTCATTCCCAATATTGATCCATCGAATAATCGGTCACTACATCAAAATGAGTATGTTTCAGCAATTTTATACCACAAACATATAAAATCAGTCATCCAAATACTTTAACCTTATTACAATAAAACTTTAATTAACTCATACCATCCAACATCTCTAAACGCTTGTCATCTATAAATCTTAAATAGGATCATGACTTTGTGGTTGTTTTTTTGGACTAACAAATTTATTCACACCAATCAAGCATATTTCTATCATTTAATAACTGAGCCCCTATCACACAAAAAGAACGTCTCCATAATATCTTTAAACAAAATCGGTATACAGTCATAGAAACGCAGCTTCAAGAATGGACCAAAAATTTAAAAATTTGCAATAAACTACAATACATTATTATTATTATTAAGTAGTAGGCACTGCAACCTTACAGGTCTATTGTGCCCTAACAGTGGCTGACTTACAGCAACTCATCCAGCCCTACTGCCCTGAACAAGGCCACTAGGTTTTTGGGATTGAGTACATGCACCGCCTTTCCTGTCACTTGGTAAGCCAAGATATATGTGCCTGGTTTGGGTCAGAGCTGGGCAGTCTCCCAAGAAATGCTCCGGAGTTTCGTCGTCCTCCAGACAGAATCTACAAGTGCTATCACTTTCGATTCCGATTTTACACAAGTGTCTCCTAAGTCTACAGTGTCCGGTCAGGAAGCCCGAAATCATTCTTAGATATCTCCTTTTAGGACCGTTGCAAATTTCCGATCTCTTTTTATTGTAAGGGCCTAACAGTTTTTTGCTCTGTTTTAGTCCTTCACATTTTTCCCAGAAAAAGTCTCTTTCTTTCTTTTCTTCCTCTTTTACCAGGATTCTCATTGATCCTAGTCCGAGCCCGCATAAAGGCTCTGGACCCATGAAAGGGGACGCTGCCCCTCTCCTGGCCAAGTCATCTGCTTGCTCGTTTCCTGGTATGCCCGCATGTCCGGGTACCCAGTATAGAGTGATCTTATTAAATTTTCCTAGTTTATTTAATTTACTTATGCATCCCATGACCAGTTTGGATTTGATCATAGGCGAACTTACTGCTTTAATAGCCGCCTGGCTATCGGAGAAGATAGCGATTCTTTAATTCTTGTACCCCCTATTTAAATTAAATTGAGCACATCTTTCTATTGCATATATTTCTGCCTGAAAGATACTTGTAAAATTCCCTAGTGATTCGAAGTATTTAGTGCGTGGTCCGAAGACTCCAACTCCACTTAATTCGTCTGTTAGGGATCCCTCTGTGTACCAGCTAATTACTCCTGGTTTGATATTGTAGTTCAGCGTTATGTTTCCCCATCCTTCTTTATTGCTGAGTCCTACTTTAAATCTTCTAGTGAAGTTGTTCATTATGCCTTGGTTGTCACTAGGGTATTGCAGGAGTGGGTGGGCGTCTTTCATATAAACACTTGTTTGATTCCCGATACAAGTCTTCCTGCTAGTGTTAATTCTTTCTACCCTAGCAATGGCTCAGTCAGCCTGTTGTTGGATATGAAGATGCAGCGGCATTAATGCCACACTAGGACAGGTTTGCATTGCTCCTGTTATAGATATAAAAGCCAACCTTTGAACTTTGTTTTAGTTGCTTACTAGCTGTTGTCAATTTAGCTCTATCCGCCCAGACATGGCACCATATGTTATAATGGGTCTGACCATTGTGAGGTATATCCATTTCATTATTTTAAGGGTACACCCCCAATTCTTACAGGCAATGACTCTGCAAGTCATCATTGCCATTGTAGCTTTCCTCACTGCATGTTCTGAGTCTTCCATGTGGTACTCTTATCAAATATTACTCCTAGGTATTTTACCTCCTTGGAGAATTCTATCAGCGTGTCATTCACTCATATTGGCTTGAGTAACTTCATCTTATAATTCCTAGAGAAAGGAACAATAGTAGTCTTAGATGGGTTAATACTCAGTCCTACCTTAGAGCACCAAGATCTTGTGATGTTAATCCCCATCTTAATTTGATCACATAGTGTGTCTTCATGCTTCCCTATGCAGATAATAACTTTGTCGTCCGCATAGCATTGGCATATGATGCCATTATCTGTGAGAAGCTCTAATAGTTCTTCCACCACGAGATACCACAGGAGAGGTGATAAAACGCCTCCCTGTGGGCATCCTTTTGTGGTTTTGATTAAAATATTATTATCAGGTAGGCTAGTCTCGACTGTTCTTGAGTTCAGTAATTGTACTAACCATCTGATAAGGTAAGGATCTATACTTCTCTTGTTAAGTGCCTTTGCAACTTCCGTGTGTGATGTGTTGTCAAAGGCACCTTCGATGTCCATGAAAGCGCAAATGGTTGTTCCTTTGTCTTTTATGGCATTACGAATTAGGGTGGCTAGCTAGTATAGGGCAGTTTCAGTGGATCTGCCACACCTATATGCATGTTGATTTCTGTGAAGTGGTTCCTTTATCAGGTAAGTGTTCCTAATGTGGTTATCCACTAGTTTTTCTAAAATCTTCAGCATAAATGAGGAAAGGCTTATTGGCCTGAAGGACTTGTTTACCATTATTCTATTATTTACCATTATTCATACTAAACTACGGTTCTCCCACTCTATCTGGCAAACATTTGTATCCGAATCCCACCTACTCAGTATATTCAATTCAACACCCAAAACTTTTCTTATTACTAAAACTAAAGTAAATTTTCAGTTTCCATTCTACAGACTTTCCCTGACAGCTCAAATTACAAAAAAAAATTAAATGACTAAAGAATTCAAAAAAGCGATTTTGGTCCATCCTTAAATATTCTATATCCACAACAATTATAATTAACTATAAAAAGGCAAATCCACAAACCAAAAAAAAAAACTTATAACTGCCAAAAGAGGTACTAACACTCGTGGATATTGGGTAACAGAATCAAATGACAATAATTTTAACCCTACACTCGATCAAATAAGTCAAATTTGTTAAAACTGCCATTGACAGATATCCCTTCTAAATATACTGAATAGCTTGAACAGTCAATATCGTTAATACCGCAGGAATAGACCGAGTTTCCAAAATTTCTAGAAAAAACTTTAACCGTCCAATATTCTTAAATTCCTGCATATCCAAGCTCATAGATAAAATAAAACTAAATCGACTGTGGGGGTTTATCTTTAGCAATAAACTAATTGATAGTCGACAAACTGGACGTAAATGAATATTTGATTCACTAGTCGCAATAAGCTATCTGATGTCTTTATTTCTTTCCACAAACAAATATGCATCCATCATATCGTTAGATATTACAAACGTTTTTGACAAAATTGAATTACACACAATAATAGACGAACAAAAGCAATGGAAGCATTAGTCCCAAACTATATAAACTATGTTTATGTAAAGTTACTATCAGGTTCAGCCTTTAATTTTTTATATCAGCAAAGTTTGTAGCACGTCAGGATTTAGCTGTAGAACTCTTTAAAAATGGGTTAGGAATCTCTATTCCTATTTTCTCGAAAACGTGGCGTGATGGAAAATTTTTGAGCCTCGACTCGTGTTCAGCACAAAAAATCCGTGGAGAAAAACTATATCCCATTTCTTTCCCAGAAAAAAAGATGAGTGGCAGTTTTTTACTACGGTGGAACTGCCGAAATAATTGCAATACTACATGGAGTTGATTATAATTTGCTCTGATTCTCTTATTGCAATAGAAGCCATTTTAAATCAGTCAAATACTTCGTTCTGCCCCTCAACCAAACGGCAGCTACTCTCAAGATGCTACCCGAAAATTCTTCCTATTTTAATATTATAAATGCGAAAGTTTGTATGGATGGATGTATGTATGGATGTATGTATGGATGTATGTTCCTCTCTTACGGCTAAACCGCTCAACCAATTCGTCTGAATATTGGAATAGAGATGGATGGGATGATGGAAAAGAACATAGGCTACGTTTTGACAAAATCGGAGGGGGCGTTGTCCCACCCTCCATATAAGCGACAATCAAAATTTGTCATATCTTTGCATCCATTTAAGGTACAGAGATGAAATTTGGTATACATGTTAAAAGGACCACGAGAAGTCAACCTGTAAAGTTTGGACAAAATCGGAGGGGGTGTTGCCCCACCCCCCATATAAGTGACAATCAAAATTTGTCATATCTTTGCATCCATTTAAGGTACAGAGATGAAATTTGGTATACATGATCATGTGAAGTAAACGGGTTAAGTTTGGTCAAAATTAGAGGGGCGGTACACCACCCGCCGTATAGTTTCACAAATGAGGGAAAATAAAAGTAATTAGATATGCTACTTTTTATCGGAAGATCCGCGGACGAAGTCGAGGGTAAAAGCTAGTATTACATAAGTCCTTGGATATTGCGGTAATTTGAGTCATGAATTTGCTGACTATGCAGCAAAGGATGCATTTAAATTTCCCATAACTTTTTATTCTAACACTAACAGCACCGTTATTCATATATTTATGAAAAAAAAAACTCTTCCCTGAGATTTTTAAAATATTATTAAATTAAATTCCGAGACATAATTTTTTTGTAAAACTTAACGGTTGAACCGTTTTAGATCAAATTAGGTGTGTTTGAGTTGATGCTTGGTTGGCTTTACAATTGAACCAGATATATGACTATCGGACTATAGAAGGTCACTATATAGGTCATGAAAGAAATCCGGTTAAGTTTGGTCAAAATCGGAGCGGGAATATATGCCCCATACTAATGTAATGTTCAATGCGGGTACAGGGTATTTCGAAGTCGAGCACACACGACGGCAGTGTTAATTCTTGATTTCAAAGAAATATTATATCTCATAACATTTTCAACGGCACTGCTCCAGCTAAGTCATATATTTGAAACGACTTGAATGAGATGATTTCTGTAAAACTATTTGACGCAGATGAAATAGAACTATGAACGTTCCACTAGAAAAATGGGCCTAAGTCCTTGCAACGCACGTAGCAAATGCAAGTTTACATATATTTTAAAGCAAAAAAGTAAAGTCGATAAAAATGTGGCTGCCGTGAGCACAAGAGCTTGATCTATACTATATACCATCACGAGATTATGTCCAATAAGGAAATGCTTAAAGGCATTAGTAGGCAAGTATATTAAATTCGAATCATAATTTGTTCATTGTTGAACGAAAACTTCAAATAGTCATCAAAATTTGTTGGCTTTTCTTGAGAGTTTGCATGTTCAAAGAACTGACTTAATCAGTAAAAATATTTTTTAGTTTTCTCAAGAGTGACCTAATTTGAAATAAACAACTCAATATTTACGCATTGTTGTATTCAGTCCATGCTCAATTATCAGTTTTAAGAAATTGCTGGAATAAATTTTGAAACACATTATTATAAATATTTCTTAGTATATTTTATTTATAAGCTTCTTAATTACCTTTTATAAGCGTTTATACGCTGTTGCATGTTTCTCTGCTTCATTTTTAATTCTGTGAGTTGGTCTTCGATATTTTTAATTATGCGATTGCTGGCACTGAGCTGTATGTGGTATTAAATATTTTACTCATGACGATATTTCTTATGAAAATTTGATATACTTACATCATTTGCAGCTATTGAATATTCCAAAAATAAAACTAAAATATAGAAATACTTGAAATAATTTCGACTCATTGCAGTACAGTTTGTATCAAGTTTAAAGTTCAAGACCAACTGTTTCTAAAAATACACTAAAAATAAGTTTGCTCAAGATTGGAATTATATAAGTACAGTAGGGTCTAATTAGATTGTATTGTTGCATTAAATTGTTTTTAAATTAAGTAGTGCATATCATTTTTAATTAGTTGGATTTATTTGATTCGATTTAGTTTAACGAATTTAATTGATGGCATTTAGCATGAAATTAATTAACAGCTCATTTTATATGGTAAATTTGATTCACTACGTATTTTTCCAGAACGCTTTCCATAAAATCGAGTCGAAACTAATATTTTGAAAGTAGAGCTAATTATTTGTATATATTCTTCTATGGTCTAAACAGAAACAGCCAGAAACATGGGCTCAGACAGTACAGAACTTCGTGAGATTTTATTCGGAAAATATGAATAATTGCAAAATTATTATTCTTTTTATAATACCAATACATGTAATAAGCAAAAGGAAGCCTGACAGACTAAATTGTCGAACAGCATCAAAAAATCACTTTGTATAACCATGTCCGTCTGTCTCTTCGTCCGCACACTGGTCCTAAATCCATATTTTTTGGCAGAAAAACAATTTTTTTTTATAGTTAAGCACAAACAATATTTTTTTTTCAATGGAGTATTCCCTAGGGCAGTTATTAATCATAATGGTACGATATGCCTGTCTTTTGGAAAAGTAATATAAATGCATGGGACTGCCGATCTTTTATACAGAGTTTTTTGATTGTTTCGTGTCAGAAGCAGAACATTATTGTGCACAAAAAATTTTAAGCTCCAAAATGCTTCTGCTGGTGACAATGCGCCCGGACATCTTGCAGACTTAAACCATGTTGGCATAATTTTTAATTTTTTATTTTTTTACCACCAAACACTACGTCTTTGCTTCAAACACTTGGCCAAGGCATTATCGTAACATTGAAGCAATATTAGTTAGCGCTAGCTCTAATTGGAGTGGATTTATGAAATAGCTGTTAAAAATGGCGTGACCACTATGGAGGCTTGGAAAATGTTTTCAATTAAAGATTGCAATGAATTATTATTTGTACTTGTAAAACAAATGAATCAATTAGCTTTTAATAACTGCTCAAAAAAGCTGTGTAGTCCTCAGGAAAATAATTTTGCAAACATCGTTAATATAGCAGCAACTTTAAGTGGACAAAGTTTGGAACGAACAAACTATTAACGAACTTCTTGAAGATTTTCAGCTCAGTAAAGCTGATTTACTTGAAATGCTCTCCGATAAATATGACCGATAAATAATGATGAAGAATTTTAAGTGCCAAAAGAATTCTCTTGTAAAGCTGCGACAATGTCTGGTTTTAACCACGCAACTAGAACAAATGATTGTCGATGAAGATGCTATTCAAGATAGAAGTTCTAAACTCAAAAACAATTTTTAGCAAAACCTTTTATGTATGTTTGAACCGATTCAACTAAAAATCTATTTAACGGATTTAAATTAAACTTTTTTCAACTGTTCCTTACGATTCCAGAAATGCTATAGACTTAGTTATATTGATTTTATATTGTGGTGGCATTACCCCACCATATAAGCGATAAACATAAATGTGAGGCACGGGAATGATATTTGTTATGCATGTAAATGGGACCAGGAGAATACGACATCATAAGTTTGATCAAGGACGGAGGGTACGATGCGCCGCCACTATAAACGATAAACAAAAAATGGAAATATCATTGCATCCATTTAAAGTACGGGGATGATATTTGGTATGTTTTAATGTGAACGAAAGAAGATGCCCTACCATACGAGCGATAAACAAATCAACATATCTTTATTCATGTGAGGTAATGTAAATAGGATCGGAAGAAGGATACTTAATGAACTTTGGTCAATGTCGGCGGAGTTGTGCCCCACCCATATAAGCAATAAACAAGATTCGTTTTATCTTTGCATCCATTTGAGATACATGGATGATATTTGCAATACATGTTAATGGGATTAGGAGAAACAAATCCATTGGAAAAGTAGGGGATGGTTTGGCTGTCTATGGAGAACAAACATACGTAGCATTGCATTTTATGCAACTATAAAATTGATGTCGAAAAATTTCAGCATATCTGTCAAAAAGTTTCTCTTTTGTATATGGAAAGATATCCCTGGACCCAATGTCATCTACAGTACATAATGCACTAGCTCTTGGGGGTATGATTATAGCCGCATCTTCCCATCCAGTTGGCTGGCTACGTGAAAACTCATCGGAGGCCCGGAACAAGTTTCCAATTGAGGTTATAAATCTTTTAAGACCCACAAATGTTTATTCCTTCAATAGCGATGTGAATGCAGATGTCAACGATTGTGGATATGATTTGGACACATATGAATGTATTGATGCCTATTCCTTGGATTTAGATGTGGAAAATTTTAGTTAAATAATAAAAATAAAATATAAATAAAAATATTTTTTGTATTTCCTGTTCATGTATACAAATTTTGTTGTTTCTAATATGGTGGAGGAGGGAGTATAGGACGTTTTTTTTTTCATACATTTCAGATACTTTAGAATTTAGAGTTTTTCAGCACGTTGGCTTTTATGGGACTGCAAGGAGGGCGTGGTAAATATTAAAACGCAAAAAATACTCGTTTAGCGAATCGTTCTAGGAACTCTATCACATGGAGAATGAATGGAAACTTGAAACAACAGAGTTCCAGATTCATAAAGCGAGGAGAATAAACGAACGAAATGGAATGAACAGTCAAAGTAAATGAGCAAAACGAAATGACCAAAGAAAACAAATGTTTTGAGAATAATGTTTTGAAAGTTTTAAGTATTATTAAATATCTGTTGTGTTTCCGAAATTTAATGTCACGAAAGCAGTGCTTATTTGCTGCCTTATTTTCACACACATAGCTTGTATTACGAAATCGCTCTGTGCTACTCTCTCCAGTATTTTAATCATGACAATTGATTCTTAGTAGTTCTTGCTGATACAGCGCCACACATTCTGCTTTCGAATTATCAGCAATCGTTCGTGGACCGCGCGTTGAAATAAATTCTTGTTCAAAGCTTTATCAGCTTCATTTGTATTTCAACTTCCGAGAGTGAGACTCACTCTCGGAAGTTCAAGTACAACAGAAGCCAAATTTTTCTAAGTTATAATTTGTTTAATAATACAAAAGCTGATGATGGAGAAACTTTCGATTATACGAAATAATTCATTTATAAAATAATAATATTCACATTTAAATATCAGCTACAGCTTAGCAATCGGATAAAAAGTAATACGGAAGCACAATTCAGGCAATTAAAAGTGGAGAACAAGGCTAATCACTTTCAAAAGGTAAGTCCTTTCTAAATAAAATAAAATTTTTATAAAAATTTTAATTTTGAGATATATATTTTTTAGTGATTACTTAAAACTGGTATCGGATGAAGGACTAAATACAAACATTAGTAAATAAATAACAATAAAGCTGGAAAGACCGACTTTAAATGCTGATCAATACTATATACATATATTCTTTACGGTTCGATGAAAAATTTTGAAACTAAACAGAATTATCTTTACTATTAATACTTGCAAAGTTTCTCAAAGAAGACGAAGATTTTGTAAGTGCATGAACAATTTTAAATAATATTTTTAAAAACCTATTTCTTTCAAACACTCAGGATCCCTACGGCACCGGCATTGTTTTAACTCTAGAAAGAGATATACATCAAAAATTACAAATTATGAAACAGAGTGATGAACTTGAGATGTCTAGAGCTGAACTTGCTGCATTAATCCAATCAATCTAATATTTAATTAGTAAAGAAACTGATTGATATTAATCAATCTATACAGCAAACAGGTACGTAAAGTTCAACAGTTTTTTATTTTACTAAGCTATCTGCTATTTTTTTAATTCTAAGGCAATAAAATTTTTAAGGAAATGCGCGATTTGGAAATTTAAGAGGCAAGTACGCTTAAGTACGCTAAAAGCCTATCACATGAGCAAGCTATCTTGCTATATAGCTAGCTATCTAGCTATGTATCTATGTACCTCTGTATCTAGGTATCTCTGTATCTCTGTACCTCTGTACCTCTGTACCTCTGTATCTATCTATCTATCTATCTATCGATCTACATATCTATGTATCTATCTGTCTATCCTGAAGATAGACTTACAAAAATTACTAATTCAAAGCTAAATGCCTGAGAATTCTGGATATTTTTATTATTATTAACTAAGTCTTCTTTAGAAGTTTTCTCGATTACTTCCAGCTTTTGAATGTCCTTGCTTACATTTGCGTGCTGTTTCAGTATAATGAAATAAATATAAATAAAAAACTTAGATATTTTATGAAAGGCTTTTTTTTTATAGCAAAACTTACCATCCATTACTTCCTCATGTGATTTCTGAACTAGGTTTGTAGCATTTTTTATCGAGTGAGATTCCGTTTTCAAAACGTGTTCATTTCATTAAATATTTTATTGCCTAAGAATTGAAAAAGTTTGTAGATAGTTTAGTAAAAAAAAAAAAAAAGTTTGAACTTTATGTATCTGTTTCCTGTAAAGATTGAAAAATTTTAATCAGTTTCTTCTGTACTACTATGTATTATAAAGTGGAAAGATTTGTATTTTTTTATATAACGAATAAACTCGAAAATTACTTGACCGATTTCAAATTTCATAAGAATGCTAAATTATCCCTAAGAAGAATACATTTATTTAAAAATGGAAGGTGCGGTACGCCACCACCATATAAGCGACAAACAAAAATCGCTTAAATAGATGCAATTCTTTGCATCTATTTAAGGTACCGGGATGACATATGAAATGATATGCTTTCGTATAATTGTGATTGGAATTGGAAGAAGTAATCCAATTAAGTTTGGCCAAAAAGCGATAAGCAACATTCGTCATATATTTACATACAATTCAGATAAATTAATGAAATTTGGTATACATATTAATGAGATCGGGAGAATTAGTTCTGTCTAGTGTTAGGAGTGGTCAAAATCGTAGGCGGTCAGTTAGGCGGGCAATAGTATAGATGAATTGAAATAAGTAGCAAATAGAGATAAGTAGCAAATAGAGAAATGAATCAGAGGAAGCTACCTTACTGTCAAGACAAAAATTTGAAGGCTAAGCCGTATTATTTGTAGGGTTATTGCGCACATTGTTATTAACTCATAATAAATAGGCAGATAGCGAGCTATATAATATTAACTGTAATCGTAGACGGAACCACTTCTTTTATATTTGATACGCGACTTAATATTTTGTAATCGACTTTGACTACTTAAGAACAGACTGAATAAGACATAGTTGTGTAAGGAATACAAATTTCAAATTAATTGAAAATAGTTGAATAGAAGCAGTTAGAAGCGAACTCAATATCACTGCACCCTTCGAGAACTGAACAATTAGTACTGAGAAGTAACTGAAATAATTTTATGTAATCAATTTCTCTGAAATATCTAACACGATAGAGTCTATGATTATGAGTTGATTAGAGCACAAATACGAGCTGAAAACAAATGGAATTAACAAGTGATAATCATTTGCTATAGACCAACATGTATAGTGGATAAGTGAAAGTCTTAACTATAAGTCTATATATTTAACACATAATAGTGTGGCATTATGAGAGAGTGCTGCATATATAGACTTGTGTCAGAAGAAGGGTATACATGAAAAGTAATAAATATTTATATATATGAAATTTTAATACATACAATGCTTTTGGTTTGGTAAATGTAACAAAATACTAAACTAGTTTAGTAGATGTTAGTATTTAGTAGTACCATCTTGGTTAATTATAACCGCATATAAACGGTCTTTCAAATACTTGAAATAATTTTCAACAACTTTAACAGAAATAGTTTCCCATGACTTTCTAATTCAATTAGAGCCTTATTATCATTATTTAATTGTTTCCTATCATATATGTACTTTTCGCGATAACATTCTCAATAACATTTATGTCCGGGGAGTATGGCGGTCACTCGAGCCATTGGCCATTTTTGTCGTTTATCCTCTCTTTAACAATTGTGGCAGTACGAATGGGTGCGTTGTCTTGCTGGAATGTCCGTGCTGGAATGTCCAAAAATTGTTGAGAAATTTGAAAAACCTTTTTGTTGTACAATGTTGTTTACAGTCGCACTTATTTTTGCGGAAACAAACTGCAGCTCACATGTCCCATAATCAGATATGCCCTCTCACACATTCCTCCTTTCGTAGGTCATGGTGGTAATTGTTATATCCGTTAGACGATCCAAATTAAACTTTTTTTCTTCCGAAAAAACGACAGTGTGTCACTCCTTGACCCATGTCATGTGCTCTCGAGCAAACCGAAGGCTTGCAGACTTACGCACATCATTTAGCGGTGTTCTTTCTTTTAATTTCAATCTTTTCAAATGCTTGGCACGAATAATGCTTTTAACAATTGCCAAAATTGCATTAACACCGCATTTTTCCGTGATTTTGCAGAAGAACATATGGAATTTAAAGCGGTTCTGATGATAAGTCTTCTGGCTGTCATTTATATCCTCATTTCGTACAAATTATCAGCGCCATTCTGGCTTCGGCCGATATTTTAGCGATTTCGCGCTGATTAAGGCCAAACTGGATATAGACCTTTATCAGGCCATTTTCAAAGTCGTTCAATTGCTTCCCACGACCCATTTTACAAAAAAGCGATTAATACTTTGAATTATAAAAAAGCTAAAGTATTGTTTTGATGATGCAATATATGCAATAGAAACTGAGATTATATACATATCGCAAACACTAATCTTTGAACCTCAATTGATTTGTCAGAAATACTGATTTCTTCAGCCATAACAGACGATTTAAAAATTAAAAGTTGAACAGATAACACCTATTCCAAACCCAAATAAAGATGCGACAAAGACGGACTCCTACCGATCTATCCAATCTAAGATATCTAAGATATTCAAAAAAAAATCCACTATACTCGACAATCTTGACCAATCTTGACACAAAATAGCACCATACCAAGCCAACAGTTTGGTTTCAGACGACGCCACTCAACAGTTTAACAAATACACAGAGTTGTTAATAAAATAAAGGACAATATTACGGTTTATCTTGACATTGCAAAAGCATTTGACAAAATAAGGCACAAAGGAATCTTACTCAAACTGATCAACAGCAGATATGCAATGGCATGATTCAAAAATGGCGAATTTGATCAAAGCAAAAACGGTTCAAGTGATATATACAAATAGGAAATTTTGTAAATACTTACTTAAAATGAACGAAATTGATGAAGAAATCAAAATTAGAAACTCAAATGGAAACAACATATTAAATAACAAATAAACGAAATGAAGTTAAAAATAAATTTTGAAAACCTTACTGGCTTCTAGGGAAAAACTCAAAATATTATCATTATATAATAAGAACATAATAAATAAAGCGATTATAATACCGATATGGAAATATGGCATAGATATTTGGGGAGCAGCAAGCAAAACGGATTTACAAATTATCCAAAGGACTCAGTGACAAATGCTAAGAATAATTACAAAAGCAGATTGATATGTAGCAAACAGAGACATTCATAAATAAACTGCAGATCCAAGGGACTTCAAATTTGGTACACTTTATTGTAATAATCTTTATTAAAATTGGAAAAATTTTGAGATTGATCGGACCACGCCCATTCTTACCTCCCATATTAACCATTTTAAAATGCTTTGCATTTGATGCTAATTATGAACATATATTATTTATAAATTTTTAATATTTTTAAACATAAATAAGCTTTAATTTAAATAAAGGCTCGATATTATGGGATCTGAAGAATCCATTGCTCGGTGAAACATATCCTCTTTATTATTAATACGACTACTTTTTCGTGCGTAGAATATTTTGTCGCCTCGGAGGCGATTTCGACTAAACATCCGACGGGATCGGTATGGTATCCCATGGTCGGATACTTTTCCATTTATAAGGAAGCATTTTCATTACAAAAGCTTTGAAACTTTTCGCAAGAAATGGCGTATATGTGCTTCGCTCCATATCATTTCATTTAATTTTTTCTGCAGATATGGCATCTCCATGAGTGAGTAAATCAATATTATGATCTTGACTAATGACGTGTGTCGCCTTCATCATAAGTTTAGCGTGGCCGTCCGTCTTATCAAATCATCTTTATCAATTTCAATGTCATTTTTTCAAATGTACTGGCTTCTTGGACCTCGATCTCAACTCGGTTTACAAAATAATATTCGTTTGTATAAATCCAAACTAAAGCCAGTTTTATCACTATGACTATTTTATGTCATAATACTAAGATCCCTTTTATTTACTTACTTACTTATGTGGCCATCAACCGTCTGCTGGTCATGGCCGCGTCTAGGAAGGCGCGCCAGCCTCCATAATCTTGTGCGCGCTGGCGCCAGTCGTTTTGAATGCTAAGTACGGAGAGATCTCTCCATACCTGGCCATTCCATCGAGTCCCCGGTCGTCCTCTATGTCGGCGTCCACCAATCAAGTTTGGGCCCCCCATGTAAACCATGCGTGCTGGAGCTCTTTCATCCATTCGAATGAGGTGCCCAGCCCAGTGCAGCCGCTGGAATTTTATGCGCTGGACTATGTCAAACTCATCGAATAGCTCGTACAGCTCGCGGTTCATACGAGACCCAAACTCGTCGCCGAATCTAATAGGACCAAAGATCCTGCGAAGAATCTTCCTTTCGAAGACTTCCAACGCTGTCTCGTCCGACCAATCACGGTCCATGCCTCTGCGCCATACAGTAGGACCGGGAGTATCAGCGTCTTATATATCTTTATTTTCATCCGTCGAGAGAGGGCTTTACTTCTCATTTGCTTGCTCAGAACAAAAAAGCATCGGTTTGCAAGCGTGATTCTTCGCCTGATCTCCAGGCTGACGTTGTTGTTGCTGGTGATCTCTATTCCGAGATAGACGAAGTTTTCTACAACACTGAAGTTGAAATTCTCCATCGTCACTGACCGTCCAAGACGCATTGACGGAGTGCGAGAAGACACCAAGTACTACGTATTGTCCTAGTTCACCGCTAGACCCATGAGTCGCTACTGTTTTTCAATCTCCGAGAACGCCTTGCTGACTCGCCGCTCCAGATCTCTTTTATGTTATTTAAAATTTATCTTTTTGAATTCATGACCCAACTTTTGCCAATCCGGCCATTGTACACTGGTAGGGGTAGCCTACATACAAATATGTTGCTTTTCATATGGTTTTTCTATGAATAACATTTTGTTGTGGTTTAAATAAGTACTCATTAAATGTACTCACTAACATGTGTATGTAACGTCCCTCTTTGGTCACATCTTGATATTTTTGTAGATTAATAAGAGAATCTGCAAAGGGGCGAAGAGATGTATCAACAGTCTCTGTTAAGCTCACTCGGTCTCAGACTGATCACCACGTAAGCCACTCAGATAGCAATTTTACTGAAACATCAATCCTTTATTTGGAGAACATAGCATCCATACTTGGACCAGATCAAGTATTTTTCATATCTCAAGATGATAAAGCTCGGTGTAGATGCAACAAATAAGTAAGCAACTCTTCTAATGCACTTGAAATTTAGAATTAAATT
>JAWNNP010003278.1:0-84987 GCA_035044805.1 Leucophenga maculata
CCACGAAAGGATGCCCACAGGGGGGTGTTTTATCACCACTCCTGTGGTGTCTCATGGTGGAAGAACTATTAGAGCTTCTTACAGATAATGGCATCCATTGTCAAGGCTATGCGGACGACATAGTTATTATCTGCATGGGGAAGCATGAAGACACACTATGTGATCAAATTAAGATGGACATTAACATCACAAGATCTTGGTGTTCTAAGGTAGGACTGAGTATTAACCCATCTAAGACTACTATCGTTCCTTTCTCTAGGAAGTATAAGATGAAGTTACTCAAGCCAATATGGGTGAATGGCACGCTGATCGAATTCTCCAAGGAGGTAAAAAATACCTAGGAGTAATATTCGACAAGCGGACCACATGGAAAACTCACTTAGAACACGCAGTGAGGAAAGCTACAATGGCTATGATGACTTGCAGAGTCATTGCCGGTAAGAACTGGGGTTGTACCCACAAAATAATGAAATGGATGTACCTCACAATGGTCAGACCCATAATAACATATATAGCCATTGTCTGGGCAGATAGAGCTAAATTGACAACAGCTAGTAAGCAACTGAACAAACTTCAAAGGTTGGCTTATATATCCATAACAGGAGCAATTAGCTGGTACACAGATGGTTCCCTAACAGACGAAGGAAGTGGCGTGGGAGTCTTCGGACCACGCTCTAAATACATCGAATCATTGGAGAAATTTACAAGTATCTTTCAGGCAGAAATATATGCAATAGAAAAATGTGCTCAATTTAATTTAAATAGGGGGTACAAGAACCAAAGCATCGCTATCTTCTCCGATAGCCAGGCGGCTATTAAAGCAGTAAGTTCGCCTATGATCAAATCCAAACTGGTCGTGGAATGTATACGTAAATTAAACAACGTAGGAAGGTTTAATAAGATCACTCTATACTGGGTACCCGGACATGCGAGCATACCAGGAAACGTGCAAGCAGATGACTTGGCCAGGAGAGGTGCAGCGTCCCCTTTCATGGGTCCAGAGCCTTTCTGCGGTCTCGGACCAGGATCAATGAGAATACTGGTAAAAGAGGAAGAAAAGAAAGCAAGAGACTTTTTCGGGGAAAAATGTGAAGGACTAAAACAGAAAAAAAAAGCTGTTAGGCCTTTACAACAAAAGGAGATCGGAAATTTGCAACGGTCTTAAAAAGAAAGATCTAAGAATGATATCAGGGTTCCCTGACTGGACACTGTAGACTTAGGAGACACTTATGTAAAATCGGAATCGAAAGTGATAGCACTTGCAGATTCTGTCTAGAGGATGACGAAACTCTGGAGCATATCCTGGGGGACTGCCCAGCTCTGACGCAAACCAGACACATATATCTTGGCAATTATCAAGTGACAGGAAGGGCGGTGCATGCACTCAATCCCAAAAACCTTGTGGCCTTTTTCAGGGCAGTAGGGCTGTATGAGTTGCTGTAAGTCAACAACTGTAAGGGCACAATAGACCTGTAACGTCGCAGTGCCTACTACTTAATAATAATCACGTCTCATGAATGCATTAAATGTTTAAAAGTCAAAAAAATGTATTGAACGAGTTTCATAATAAGATGTATTTCTTGCTTTACGTGCATATAAGTTCGTACAGGATTTTCACAACATTTTTAATTAATAATCAAGAAATAAATATATTTAAATTAATTAAATACTCTACGCATCTCGACAGAATTATTTAATTTATTAGCACAAAAATCCCATATTATTCAATTGATGGCTAGTCAGATTTGGTTTGGCCAATGGCAGTTCCGAAGTTAGAAAGTTTGTTATTTCATTGAACGAAGATTAGTTGACATTGATGCATTAATAAAAATAAGCAAATAGCAACCAATAAAAAAAATTTTAACTGTATATTATATAAATGGAGTCAGATTTTAGAAAATTTATATAAATTCCAAAATATGAGCCGTATAGCAGCGGGTAAATCGTAAGCCAACTCGTAAGCTTCCCACCCACTTGCAAAAACCAAAACAATAGTTCATTCCGCGTATATACGCAATACCTACTCATATGCTGTGTTAAATACGTGGGTAGGTTGTTTAGTCAGTGACTTTTGAATGTGCCACTTAGTAATTGTCCATTATCAACGGCGCTGCAACTTTCTGAATTCAGTCCGCCTTTCATGTCCATGCTTTATAGATGTCACACACAATTTATATGGACGAATATCTCAATACGTTGATATTATTTCTTATTTCTTTTAAAGTTACAACGACAAATTCAAAAAAAAAGTCACTGACTTAACAAACTACCCTCGTACACAAACACATTGTCATAGCAGTAAAAAGAAAGAGATAAGAAAAAGATTTACTTTCTTTTGCACCAAAGCTCAATTACCATTCACAAGCATACAATTTTTTGTTGTTAGTGGAGAGCATTGCTTGTGGATTGTTGGTGCATGGGGTGGTGGGTTTGTATGGGGACTAACCCAAAAAGAGGGCGTGATATAATAAAAATATATTTAGCTTATGGGTTCTACGATGCTTCTTAATTTGTTACAAACTTTCCGACAAACTCAATATACCATGTCACACTTCGTGGGAATGGTATAAAAAGCAACAACAAAGTTAATCGCAAGCATACACAGACCCTAAATTTTAAACACCTGTGCAAGCGACTGCTTGCGCGTCAAGGTGGCGCCAACATGAAATTCCATACACACACATTTGTTTTTGCAAATCAGACGCTACGAAGCATCGCACAAAGAAGAGACCGAGAATATAAAATAATGTGTTATGTAGTTTATCTCATTCTCTCGCCGACATAAACATTTATATGTTTCTGCCTTTATCGTGACGCATTTCGTTTCATCCAGTTTCAAATCAGAATGATTTTAAAATTTGACTTAAAAAAATATGTTCTCTGCATTTAAAATTTTTTTTATCAATTGTCTTATAGGTCAGTATTTTTTTCAAAAATTTAAATAATTCAGAGAATACTTATGATGGAATATTTTGTTTGATTTTTTTTTTTTTTTTTTTTTGCAATTTACTTAAAGTTTGAAGTTTTAATGGGGCAAATAAACTTCAGATTCAGATTCAGCGGATCGAACTGCATGAAAATTATACTCGCTCCAGAACCAAACATTTTTGTTCTCCTCCATTATTTCAGTTTTTTGTCATTTTTTGCGCTTTTTTCGATTTTTCCAATTTACTCAAATTTTGAGTGTGTAGGAGTCAAATGGATCTCAGATTCGGATTCAGTGCTTCAAAATACATGTTGGATCTGGTCAATCGCGCACACCACCTTTTTAGGCCCTGTACCGAAGGGACAAGAGCCTATTGGTTTTGTGCAAATGTATGTAACAGGTAGAAATAATGGTCGGAGACCCCCCAAAGTTACCCCCATTATGGTCAGGAGTGATAGAGGAGCCTATATAGCCATGTCCGTCTGTCCGTCCGTCCGTCTGTCCGTCTGTATGAACGAAAGGATCTCGGAAACTGTAATAGATAGAGACTTCGTGTTTTTTGCATTCGACTAGGACTGCTCCGGAATTTTACAAGTTTATTTAAAATTTTGACCCTCCCCCCCTTCCCCATAAAATCACCACCAAAGCAAAATATTTCTTCGGCACAAAAAAAAATGAGGTATGCCAGTATAGAGATAACGTCCCTCTTAGCCAAAATCCAAAGAGTTCATCAAAATCGGATAATAAATGACGATTTTATAAGCAAGGCACTTATTCGTGCAGTGAGAAGTGGTCATAAGCTTGGTCATTAGCTCGGGAAACATTTATTGTATTTGTTAGGCGACCTGTACTGGTTCAGGGCCTCTTACAATCGATTACGCTCGACTGTAATTTTCTTACTTGTTTTTAGAATGTACTATTCTGGATCACACATAAAATTTTAATCTTTCAAAATAAACAAGTAAGAAAATTACAGTCGGGTCCATACAGTACATCCATTTCATTATTTTGGGGGTACACCCCCAGTTCTTACCGGCAATGACTCTGCAAGTCAACATTGCCATTGTAGCTTTCCTCACTACGTGTTCAAAGTGAGTCTTCCATGTGGTACGCCTGTCAAATATTACTCCTAGGAATTTTACCTTCTTGGAGAATTCGATCAGCGTGCCATTCACCCATATTGGCTTGAGTAACTTCATCTTATACTTCCTAGAGAAAGGAACGATAGTAGTCTTAGATGGGTTAATACTTAGTCCTACCTATTGCCCATCTTAATTTGATCACATAGTGTGTCTTCATGCTTCCCCATGCAGATAATAACTATGTCGTCCGCATAGCCTTGGCATGTGATGCCATTATCTGTAAGAAGCTCTAATAGTTCATTCACCACGAGACACCACAGGAGAGGTGATAAGGATGTCTAGCTGGTATAGGGCAGGGTTCCTGGATTAGCATAAAGCCCAGGTCCAGCCTGACGGTCACTCTGGCGATCACACCAGATGCTGCTTTCGCATGGTGGAGATTGACTTGTGCTATCGTAGTGTTTGCCGTCATATTTCTACAGTAACGGGCCCATAGGCCCATCGCACTCATCCGGAAGGGAGACAGCCTCCTCCTCCGACATTGGCGTATCATCATACATCGAAGCTATCTTTGTCTCTTCAATCGAGTCCAGCTCGCCTGGAAGAAGGTCGATTTCCGACTCCTTCTCGGGTGGTGCTTCACGTACTGCCTGTACCTCGATTGGCGACAGCTCGTTCGCAACCATACCCGTCGGTTCGGTCGCCGCACCCTTCTCCCTTTTCTCATGTACGTGTACTGCGATTTTTCCAAACCGGTAGTTTATTTTGTTATTCCGGTTGTGAAAAACCCTTATGGACTGCTCATCGATGCCGATCGTGAGCAGCCTGCCAGTTCCCGACTCTTTATATCGCAGTGTCTTCCACGCATGGATGTTGACTTCTGCATTCTGTATCTTTAACAGCTTGTATAGCTCTTCGGGTTGCTTCCCAGCGCTTCTCGGGAGTTACATGGTAGCGATATGTCATCATGGGTGTCTGTCATCCTAGGCGCCACATCTTTTAGCCAGTTGACCGAGCCATGATCTTCACAATCGATCAATATCAAGCCCGACCTAAAGTGGATGCCATTAAACCCTAGCTGTTCTGACCAGCTCATGTACTATATGCAAACATGGCAACACTCATGAAAACTTTTAAGTAATTTTTATTACTTACAAATCAGTTTTTCAAATTTTATTAATCTGTGTAGAGTACGAGTATATATTATAATTATTTTTATTTTCCAATCTGATTGTGTTTCATATGAAGTTCTAAATCACTCAGTTATATCACAATATGAAAGTTTACGCATAACATTTCTATCAAAATTTCTATTTTGTTAAAATTAATTAAAATTTTTTCTTCAAATGATAAACAGAAATTTGTCGTAAAATGTTTCTCAATGATTTTAACGCGAAACAAAAATTTTAGCGCCACGTGTGAACATATCAACAAGTCTAAAACTGGACGCATTAAAAACTACTCAATTATAACAGATTCCCCGGAGGTTCCTCCGCATGCCACATTTCTCAATAGAAGACTTGCTTTGCGCTTCGCTACTCGTTGGACGACTTGAAATTCAGATAAAAATTGAAGAAATAATAATAAATAGAAAAGCACTAAATATTACCCTAAGTGGTTTAGCAACTTGTCAATTCGATATCAAATTTAATAAAAAAGAAATAAAAACCAAATAACCGACAAAAAATGCTAATTACATGGAAGAGTAGCGCGACAGACTATGTTAAGAAAAAAAAGCTTTGAAATAAAATTCAACAAGAAATCGAAATAAACAAAAGAAAAACATAAAATCTTTTTATATGTGGTGCCAAAGTTTAAATACTCTTCACACTTGTAACAAAAGATGTTCAATCTTAAGTATCGAAACTATGCACTTCAGCAATTTACGAGTAATAAAAAATGTACAATCATAAAATTATATTTATCTGGAGGGAAATTTTTGGAAAAATTGTTCAAATTATAATATTGCATAGCTTTCTGCATTTAAGTTAGGTGCTGCGGGTATATAACTCTAATTTTAAGCAAATGCGTTAGAGTTGCACTAGAATGAATTCTGCAGTCGCAGTTGGAAATGTGACCCTCAAACAAATTTAGGTTCACGACTGCTTCGTTCTTGCATATTAATTGTAGTTCTTGGTCCTGTTCGCCATTTTCTAACATACCTGATTTTCAGTCTTCCATTTCTTTTTAAAGGATATGTCTCCAGTTCAATCAAGAAGGAGGAAATTTCTGCATCGGTTATCAATATTATGAGTCGGCCATTTTGAGATCGTGGTATGTCACACATACATATATACGTTGTAGATACTTTGAGGGGTTCTTGAGATTTCTTGATGCTAGTAAGGTAATAGTTCTGTAGCTTTGAGATATATTAAGGGACTTGCTAGATGTATAGATATGTTATTTTTGCAGCTCACGGTGTCATATTTGGCAAACCGTTGGGTCCTAGAGACTTTTCAGCTTGATAGGTGGTGTAAGCTATATCACTATTTCACTAGGAATATGAAAAAATATTAAATATATTCCTTTTTTTGGAAATTCTAGAAGATTTTCATATATACATAAATATTAATCTGATCTCTAATACACGATACACTTTTTAATTAATCCATACACACCATCCACTGTAACAAACTTGATGCTAGAATAAATATATACTAAACATTACTTACAAAAGGGTATAACTGAGTTGTAGAGTTAGGTGTGGCATTTTCAAATGATTCGACGCCTCGAAAGTGTCGTGTTAGACGTTGAAGAACCAAAAGAAAATATGAGAAATAAAAAGGCAGACGGCTGTTTTCGACGCTCCCGACTTTCAGCAACAATAAAGACTCATTTATTGTACGATATATCCATAATCAACTTTTATGAACGACAGAAATATGCAAATCACAAAAATAGTTTTTTTTTTTGTTTTGGCTTTAGCTGCTTCTTTTTTTTATTTTTTATTTCTTCTCATATTTAAGTACATTTTAGCGATTTTATTTTTTCTAAATTGCTTCAAAGCTAAAATTAGCATAAAAAGGGCTGAGTTGAGTTGTTTATAGAAACAGTTAAGAACCAGAAATCAAAAACAAGCTGTGCCAAAAAGTTGAACAAGACTTTCGACCGCACAACGATGGAGTGGGAGTGGTCGGTCATCTTGGACGCGTGTTGGAGTGGTCGCTGCTTTTTATTAACTTAGCTTAATGAATCTCAAGTGGTTTCAATGTGTACATAGTTATTGAGAATTGAACTACTCGTATGTTGATATTTTAACCATTATTTTAATAGATTATTTGTAGAAAGCGGTGCAATGGGTTTGAGACAAAATTTGTTGGTTCAATATCACCGTGGAATATAAAAAATTATACATACTTCTAACTGCAGAGAATCCAAAACGTAAAAGAGATTGTATACATATTTGTGTAGTTGAATAGAAAATAAGCAATACATGGTATACAAGGAAGTATTATAAGGGAGAGAGAAGAAGAGATGGGCTATGTTTTAACTGACGCACTCCAGCACAGCAATACATTAAAAGTCTCCAAGGCAATTTGTACAGATCTGCCTCTTCATCTGTGTGACCTGCAAAATGTAAAATGGCCAAAACTTTATTAACGGCTGTGCCTTCATTTCTTATGGTTTCGGTTGGTTTTCAAATCGTTTAACCATGGTTCAACCATTCTGTCTGGTGTGCACGAGAGAGAGAGATAAAAAGTCTATTCGACAACAAAGGTGCCACAGAATTTCGAGAAATTATGTGGAAAACGGCATAGGCGCTGTAGATAGGCGGATAATGCAACAACAAAAAACATATTTTGGATATATGTACTGATTAATACATGCCTGGAAATAAGACCCAAAATTACAATTAAATACATGCAAATGACCTCCCATCCGAACTCCCGGAGCTTCTGGCGCATCACAGTCGAAATGTTTGGTCTGACATTATCCTGATGGAACACAATTCAAGCGGTCTAGTTGTTCACAGTAGAGGACCGAATTGAGCGTTTGGCCATAGGGTAGCAGCTCATAGTAGATGAATCGCTGCCAATCCCACCAAACACACAGCAAAACCTTCCTGATCGTCAATCCGGGCTTGGCAATCGTTTGAGCCGATGATGATTTTTGGTGTCAATTCGTGTGGAACCTAAGTATCGAGATTTTTTGTGTAGCCAAGCTTCTTCAAATGCCTTTGATCGGTCACATGACTGATATTCAGCTCCCGGGCGATGGTACGGCTGCTACTATGGCGGTCTATCTCGATCACTTCCTTGACTTTCTCGACTTCTTCGACGACAGATCTTCCAGAGCGTGGTGCATCTTCCACATTCTCCACACCAGAAAGGAATCGAGTTAACGACCGTTTTGCTACGCGAATGAACAAGTATCGGCTTGACTTCACAAATGTTTGTGGCCGCTTGTGATGCGTTTTTTCTTTTCAACGCATTTCTTTCTTCGAAACCTCCATGTTCGACGTGCTGTAACTCTCAACCAAATTGTCCAATGCTATCAAAAGAGCGTAGTACAAGACACTCACACCTTTCAAACGCCGTAAAGTATGCCCCCATACGACAAATACTTAACAAATTCTACCTAATTGAAAAAAAAGAGAGCGAAATACGAAAAGACTTTTGTTCCAACCCTATATATAAGTAAGAATTCGCATTAACACACACAAGCAGACTGTTGAGATTTCATAGTAGAAATCGAAACACGTCTTTCCGTTGCTTTTCAAGCTTGTTGTAAACAATTGATAAATATAAACATGAAGGTTTATCATGTAAATGACTTTCTAGCCCGCTAAATTTCATGCGATCTTGACATTCATCTGGGTATATAAAATTTTTATAAGTATAAAATACATAGAAAACTTATGGAGTAAGACTTTCTAAGTTTTGTAATATTACAGGAGTAAAGCCTTGTTCAAACGGTCGACATTTTTTAGGAGTGTCGCAATGCTACTGCAGAGAAGAACGTTTCCTATTAGCGAACTCTGCAGTCGGGACTAACGCCAGCTGTTAGAGAGCGATATCGAGAGAAACGGAGAGAGGAGAAACGCCTTCTCAGACGCAAGAAAACGGAGCAAGAAAGGCGGGAGTTTGAGTATGTTGAGATGTTACGTGACAGAAATGAAGCTCGAAAATTCTATCAAAAGGTTAAGCGTCTGTCTAAAGGTGTTAAGCCCGGAGTAACTTTCTGTAAGGATGACAACGGAAATCTGGTTACGGATTAACAGGAATCACTAAGATTATGGAGGAGTCATTTCTTTAACCTTTTCGGAGCCGATGAAGCGCACAATTCCGCCGATAGAAAAATGACACCGGAACCACCAGTTAATGATGGCACTATAGTAGAGCCACCGGACTATAACGAGGTCGATTCAGTTATTAAAAAGCTGAAAAATAGCAAAGCGGCAGGCTCTGATGGGCTGCCAGCTGAGTTATTTAAGACCGGCGGCGAAGAGTTGGTTAGGAGTATGCACCAACTTTTATGCAAGATATGGTCCGATGAAAGCATACCCAATGACTGGAATCTCAGTGTTCTCTGTCCTATCTTTAAGAAAGGAGACCCCGCTGTTTGCGCCATCTACTGCGGAATAAGTCTTCGTATTGTTTAATAGGCTGAAGCCATATACCGATTCACTGATTGGACTATAACAGTGTGGCTTCAGGTCAGAAAGGTAGACCAGTGACCAAATATTCACATTACGCCAAACCTTGGAAAAGACCCGTGAGTTCAACAAAGACACTCACCACCTATTTGTCGACTACAAAGCCTCTTTGGACGCACCGATACGATCGAAGTTCTTCGACGCCCTGTCTGCACTAGGTATCCCGGCAAAGATTGTCCGTCTTTGCATGGCGACGCTATCTAACACACAAAGCGTTGTCAGGTTGGAGAAAAACCTCTCCGACCCCTTTGGTTTCAGGCAGGGCGATGCATTATCATGCGATTTTTTCAATCTTCTGATGGAATACATCTTACGCCAAAAGGAAGTGATGCTGCTCGCTTACGCCGATGACATCAATATCATCGGTACGCAGGAACGGTGACTCAGCAAGGCGTTCTCGGAGCTTGAAAAACAGTCTCGGCTCATAGGTCTTGCGGTGAACGAGGACAAGACGAAGTACTTGGTGTCTTCTCGCACTCCGTCAATGCGTCTTGGACGGTGAGTGACGATGGAGAATTTCAACTTCAGTGTTGTAGAAAACTTCGTCTATCTTGGAACAGATATAACCAGTTACAAAAACGTCAGCCTGGAGATCAGGCGAAGTATTACACTTGCAAGCAGATGCTTTTTTGGGCTGAGCAAGCAAATGAGAAGTAAAGCCCTCTCTTGACGGACGAAAATAAAGATATATAAGACGCTGATACTCCCGGTCCTACTGTATGGCGCTGATGCATGGACCGTGATTGAGTCGGACGAGACAGCGTTGAAAGTCTTCAAGAGAAAGATTCTTCGCAGGATCTTTGGTCCTATTGGAGTCGACGACGAGTTTAGGTCCCGTACGAACCGCGAGCTGTACGAACTATTCGATGAGGTTGACATAGTCCAACGCATAAAATTCCAGCGGCTGCACTGGGCTGGACACCTCATTCGAATGGATGAAAGAGCTCTAGCACGCATGGTTTACATGGCTGATTGGTGGACGCCGACATAGAGGGCGACCGGGCACTCGATGGAATGACCAGGTATGGAAATCTTTCCGTACTTGGCATTCAAAACGACTGGCGCCAGTGCGCACAAGCTTATGGAGGCTCGCGCACCTTCCTAGACGCGGCCATGACCGGCAAGCGGTTGACGGCCACATACGTAAGTAAGTAAGCTTTTCGTTAGTTCGTGCAAAAATACCTCAAAAAAAATATCAGACTCACCATTTTGTATTTTTATTATATAATATTGTAGTTTATTATTATTTGCCGATCTTTTAGGTATTGAAGCCAACTGAAACTATGATACATGCACATGTCTAAAAATTGCTAAAAATTACTTTTTTTTTCAAAGGGTCTGAACATGGCGTGTCGAAAACTAAACATAACAAAATAGATAAGCGATTTGTAGCATACATATATCTATTCAAATATACCGGAGCAGTGACCGCCGAGGGGAACACGTCCAGTTTTGATAGTATTGGCAGTTGACCCACCAGCAGCTTAGTTGCCGCCTTGCTTCTTCTCGTCGGCGGCTTCCTTTTCGTCTATGGCTTCCTTCTCATCGACGGCTTCCTTCTCATCGACGGCTACCTTCCCATCGACGGCTACCTTCCCATCGACGGCTTCCTTCCCAGCGACATCTTCCATCTTCACGTCAGCATCATCCTTCTTCTTGTCATCAGTTACGCCCATGGCAGCACTTACGCTACTGGTGGCATCCTGATTTTTCGGTTTCGGGCGTGGACCTCTTGGCTGGTTTTCGTCGCCAAAAAAGATACTGGACTGTCCACCACCCGACGCGGCAAGCACACGAATTGACGGGCGAGCATTATTTTCTAGACCTACAGTCCAACGAGCTGAGGACATATCGCGAGACATTTTAACGATTTTTTCTTCTACAATATTTATTCGCGATTCAAAGTTTAAAATAATTTGAATGGATTTTATGGTCCGTAACGCAAAACTGGCTTTAAAAATTTTATTATAATTGTTTTTTGTGCTACTGGATGTGGATTGCTCAACGAATGAAACTACACTGAATTTTTGGCAGTCTGTTTCTATGACAATCTATATTTTAGCGCCTACTACTGTTCAGTACAAGTTTCTAGCTCATGGCATATTTAACCTACTTTTTTAACCTACTCATTTAATATCTACAAAAAAACGTACAAATCTACTTTTATTCCAATGGCATAATTTATCTCTAAGACTTCGTTATATAAGCTCATTGTATCTATAAAATGAACTTAATTTCAATTAAAGTCAAACTTCATCATCTACTTCTACTGCGTAGCTAAATTTTAATAAACTAAAACACATTTTCAAAATATTACGTTGCAAAATTTGAATAAGAACACACGTGCCTTGTTTGGAGAATTCCAATAGCATTGATATTCGATAACATTGAAATAAGTATCTGAAATATATTTGTATCTAAGCTATTTCATTTCGTTTTCATTAGCTCACCACACATCGAAGCCAAAGCCATGAATAGTACAAATAATCAGCTTATAGCACAAAGCCGCCGCCTACGTGCGATTCTATGTATTTTCGCCCCATTTCCATGTGGAACAGCAAGAAGAAGGCTAAATGCAGTGGCTAAACGGATTTGTGCGCATCAGTCGAACGAAGGAATGTCAACGTTATGTGTGGATTTTGTTGCAATTCAGCGAATTTTCAAATCATGATGTAGAAAATTTGATATACTTGTAGTACAAGGTGAGAGATGCAATGCTTCATCAACGTATTTTACTACTTTGAATAGTTTCCATACACAGACCTTGCCAAACTGTCTTTCACTATCGCCTTCAATTAGTAGTTTTCAGCAAATAACAAAAAAAAAAAAAAAAAAATAATAATTTGTAATTCATTGTCGACAGTTTAATGGTCAAAATGTCGGCAGCAATTGCAATTTTTCGCAAATCATTCATGTTGGTTGGTTTCGTTTTTTCTTCTTATTTTTAGCAATTTTCGTGCTTTTTGAAAGTTTTTAAAAGTGTTAAAAATTGATTTTCTTAACGCTTTATTACAATTTGGGCTGGTTTTGTTTTCCTTTCAAAGCGTCGTCAAGTTTCCTCTCACTTCCATTCAAAAAGCGGTTTGTTTTTTTAATATTATTAAATATTTTCGTGCGAATTATTCAAAACTGTTGCTAAGTCGAGGTAAAAATGTGCTCATATTTGAATAAAAAATATGCAGAGATCTGAAGTCTTGGTTAACTTTATTTGAGGAATCACAGCTAAATGATTAAATATTTGAAGTTTAAGTCATCACACAGCGCTGGAAGACTTCAGTCCTGGCAACTTAGTGTTTTAAAAATTTCTGCCTTTCATTAGCTTAAATTTCTTAAGCTCTTGCTTTTGATTTACTTCACAAACTAAGTATAAATTGGTTTAATTTTGAGCTCAGTTTCAAAGTTAATCGGATACAATTTAAGTTTTAGAAGTAACTTAAGTTCTGTTTCCGTCGTTCCGTCCTAATAAATACCAAATTGTACGTATCCACTTGTCGACTTTGGTTTGATTTGTGAGAGATATGGTGACACTCCAACTATTCAGTAATTTTTTAAGAGAATAATTCACAGACATTTTTGTTTCTGTATCTTTCTTATTTTCTCAACTTAGCTGTTAATTAACGTGGTGTGAACACTCAATATTTTTATTATAAACACCGTCCATGTATATATGAAACATTCAACCATGCTCCCATTTTCAAAAACGCTAAAATTTTTCGTTTTATTTTTTAAATCCCCAAAATCGTAAATCGCAAAATTTTTGCTTTTTCAAATCGATAACAGTTAGGCAAGTGGATCGAAAAGTAATTACAATATTTCACACAAATTCAAAGTATTTTTGGATTACTCTGTAGTATTTCAAAATTTTTCTGCTGCTCTCTTTTTGATACTGATCTCAAATTTAAAATAATTATTGAATGAGTGAGCCATAATTTGTCTAATATGCAAAGCTATGATAACAAGAACAATTACCGATTTTTTTATACCGATAACCGATAACATTCCATGTAAAGCACTTTTTGCATTTTGCGAAAGCACAGTCAACCGAAATCGTACGATATCATTCAAACCGCAAAATAAAACAATGAAAATGGGAGCATGGTTGATTTTTCATATTTTTCTAAATTTAGTTAAAATAAAATTAAATTTCACTTAAAACTGACTAAAATGAACTGTTACGAGACGAAATCACAATCTTGTCTGATATTGGCATCCAGCTTTTCTCAGATTAAATTAATTTAAATCTAACAGGTAGTAGTCAGACAGGTGTGTTTACTGCAGCTGTTTCAGTCGAGCTCAGTAGTGCTTGGCGATTTTTTGTAATGAATGAAAATATTGATCAACGTATTTCTGTAAAATTTTGTATGGCAAACTGAGTTCAAAGATAGTTGGGAGACCGTCGAAGACATGCTTCATTCTGGACGGCGACTAACGAGTGTGACCGAAGATAATGTCGATAAAAAAAAGGAAAGTGGAAAGTAAACACGTGATCTTGTGAGAAATCGAGATTCCACATGGTTACACATCATAATATCATATTTTGGAAATTCAAAAAGGGTTGTAGTGCATACTGAGTCTTTAAAACAATCGAATTATTTTGTACCAATGTACATGGGTACCAATTGTCAGGTGCTGCATCAAATACAACAGTTGGGGATTTGAATGATATCGATATGGAGAAAACTTATGCATCTTTTTATCCAGCAACAACAAATGTTACATTTTGGTGCCGCTTAAGAGGCAGCCACTCCATTATATTTTATTCATTTGACGGTGAAGACGAAAACGCTGAAGCGGTCAATTAAAAAGGCTTATATGAGAGGTCGGAAGAGTTTTTAATCCGTGGGTTAATGCGTAGGCTTTGTACAAAAAATAACTTCCTGTAAAGTCGACAGAGAACATCTAGTTACAGATGCATAGAAATCAATGAGGTTATGGAGGATTAATTTTTCCGCCGATAAAGAAATGACACCGGAACCACCAGTTAATGATGGCACTGTTTTAGAGCCACCGAACTATAACGAGGTTGATTCAATTATTAAAAAGCTGAAAAATAACAAAGCGGCAGGCTCTGATGGGCTGCCAGCTGAGTTATTTAAGACCGACGGCGAAGAGTTGGTTAGGAGTATGCACCCACTTTTATGCAAGATATGGTCCGATGGCAACATACCCAATGACTGGAATGTTAGTTTTCGTTATCTGAACTTTAAGAAAAGAGACCCGCTGTTTGCGCCCACTACCGCGAAGTCTTCAAAAGGAGATTTCAGGCGGGCTCGTTCTTCCAAAAGGAAGTGATGCTGTTCGCGTACGTCGATGATATTGATATCATTTGTAAACAACAAGAAGGTCTCAGAATTTGAAAGTCAGTCTCTGCACATTGGTCTAGCGATGAATGAGGTCAAGGAGAAGTGCTTGGTGTCTTCTGGTAATGACCAACAAGAACAACATATACCTGGAGATCAGGCAAAAAATATTTTCGGCTGAGCAATCATATTAGAAATATAGTCCTCTTTCGAATGACGAAAATCTATATCTTAAAGCCGCTGATACTCCCGGTTCTAGTGTATAGTGCAAAGGCATGCACCGTTACCGTGATAGAGTCAGACGAAACGGTATTGGAAGTCTTTGAGAGAAAGATTCTCCGCTGGATTTTTAGTTCAATAAGATTCAGCGACGAGTTTAGGTCCCGTATGAACCGCGAGCTGTACGAACAATTCGATGAGGTTGACATAGTCCAACGCATAAAATTCCAGCGGGTGAACTATTCTGCTCATCTCATTCGAATGGATGAAAGAACACCAGCACGCATAATTTTCATGGGGGGCCAAAGTTGATTGGTAGACGTCGAAATTTGGGACAACTTTGCACGCGTTGGAGCGACCAGGTATGGAGAGCTCTCAACGTACTTGGCAGTCTAGCGCGCAAGACTACATCAGCTGGATCTGCTTGAATTTTTCTTGAAGCAAAACTTCATATTTGCGATTTTAGACTTAAAACGGAATATCACATCTGTTATTTAGGGCCAATCCATACGCATTTCATCAGAAGTTTAAACTAAAGAATTGAGGGAACTTATTAAAAGGAAACAATTTTTCTAAAAATAAACTTAATTAAATATTTTAAGAAAGAACGTTGCAGTCGAATATGCTCGACATCGAGATATACTGTATCCTCTTGAACATGAAACTGTGTGGGAAATATATTCCTATCTTGTGTAGATTTTTTTTAATTTATTAATTTATGAATGAACAATTTTATTTTTAAGATGTTTGGTTAATGAGAACATATCTCCCCAAAATTCATAGATTGCAAAAATGTATAAGGGATCCTGTTTAATATAATTTTCGACGAGTAATATATTATACACATTTCTAATTCTAATATTTTGGGAAAATTCACACTCAAACTTCGAACCGATTGATATGAGTTTGCTGGGACTATTATTGGCAGCTCGACGCCTTTACAGAGAGTACTATTTCATAGTCACGTTGCCATATAAAACCAAGAACAATTTCGTCATACCTCAGCAAATATTTAATGCAGAGGTACGAGATTCGATAAATATTGGGTGAGTAACAACAAATCATATATGGTATCGGGCCAAAAAAGAGAAAAAAAATTGATTTAGCAGAGCATGACTGGTACAATAGCTATTGGCCCCTTTATGTATTCTTTGATTTGTGGGAGTGGATGCATACAACTTCGTGGAGTATCTAATAGATATAAGTATCTTATTAGATGGTTCAAATATATTTCAAGATCTCTTTTATTCGTTGTGAACCTAAGTAAGGACGATTACAAAACAAAGTTGGAAAATTCGATGAAACTTCAGAAATTATAATCTCGATCATAACTATCGAAAGGAACAACATATAAATTGAAGCTTTTTCTAACTCAATTTAATGTTTCCAATTGAAAACAAATCGGGACCTTATTAATGATTATCATGTTACCCTTGAAATTTATACTAATTTATACTTATTTTCAAAGAAGTCGCACTTGCCTTCAAAGTAGTCCAATTCTAAATACAGAGTCGACTCTTTAGGAAAAAATTTCGTTGCATGACATTTGTTATTTCTTTATTGAGTCATCAAAGCTTATAAAAAATTTACGTGATATCGAAATAGTATGGATTATTTATGTCGAGTTTTGAATAACAACACCAACTACTGCTGCACCGCACTTTTACAAACAATTCAAACAAAACTGATAATATACACATTTCATACTCGTACTATATCATGTGAAGGTTATAGGAAACGCTTAAGTATTCTACATATGAGAAACGTGCAGTTTTATAAATATTTCTGACTTAAATCTATACACATACTTCGATGTGTGTTCTATAGTTTATTATAAAAAAAAAAAAAAAACATTGAAATATTTTTTAGATACATTTGCGACCTCTTAACTGTGTTCGTGTAAAAAGGGCGTGAACAACTTGAGGCTTATCGATTGAACGTTGATTCTTGTAAACAATTTCAAATTCAATTCGAAATTCAAATGTCTGACGTCAGGCTTAATTACATAAAATAAAATCTGCCAGCTGCTGGCTCTGACGCTGTCGCGCTGAATCACAAATGCACGTTTCTGATTTATTGTTGTACAACGAAATAAAAAAAAAACAAAAAAAAATAATAACAATAACTAGTAAGTATTATAAAAAGCTTAAAAGAAAGGAACGTTTTTTTAGTTAAAATATATTGAAAACAATCATTTGATTAACTAATCAGAACAAAAGTATGGGGTGCGTTCTAAAAGTCATGAAGTATAAATCTTTTTATATATTATAAGCAATATATTAATAAAATCTTTAGTGGCAGATCCACTGTGGACTTCAGAAGTTAGGAGAAATACAAACTTAAATATACAAATTAATATCACTTGGTAAAAAAAATTAAACTACATTGAATGAAACAAGTTTTCCGTGCATTTTTGATTCTGTCCATCCAAATTCCGCAGTAACGGTAACTCAAAAAATGTTCATGGAAGTTTAGGAGTACGTAGAATTCTGTGACCTACTAGATCCAATTATAGCTCTAGTTAAAGGTTATTAAAATAAGTTAAGAACCAAAGGTTAATCGATTTCGCTACAAGCAATTCCAGATTCCAACATCTTAACCCACACATGATTTCATGGCTTAGTCCCGATCAACCAAGCTAGACTTCAGCAAGTTGCATTCACAACGCACCGCACTAATCATCGCAGCCGCACTCTCCTGAATTTTCCAGGAAACCTCTCCGCCTTCTGATGATATAGTTAACTAGTGGAGACATATTACTCAATCCATGGATAGAACTGCCAAAGAGGTCATTGGATATACAAAACCTGTGACTTTCTCTTGGTACGACGAGAAGTGTCGCAATGCTTCTGCAGAGAAGATTGTCGCCGATCACAGAACTCTGCTGTCGGAAGCAACACGACATCAAGAGAAAGGGTACAAAGAGAAACGTATTTTCAGATGCAAGAAAAACGAGCAACATAGCTCGATAATTCTATTAAAAGGTCAAGCATCTGTCCAAAGGTTTTAAGACCAGAGTTACTTAACGGAAGTCAGATTAAAGATGCAAAGAAGGCACTGCGAAATATAGGAGTCACTTCTTAATGCCGCCAATAAAAAAGCATTGTTGTAAGTACCCGCTAATGATAGTCCTATTGTAGAGTCACCGTACTTAACTAGTTCGACTCGCTTATTAAATAACTGAAAAAATACAAAGCGGCAGACTCTGATGGGCTGCCAGTTGAGTTATTCAAGAAAGAGTTGTTCAGAAGTATGCTCCAACTTTCGTGCAAGATGTGGTCCGATGTACGCATACCCAATGACTAGATTCTCAGTGTTCTTTGACATATCTTTAAGAAAGGAGACCCCGGTGTTTGCACAAACATCCGCGGATTAGTCTCCCTACCATCGGATATAACACGTATTCAATGATAGGACAGACCAAAAAGGTCGATCTGTAACCAAATATTCACACCACGACAAATCCTGAAGACACGTAAGCTTAATAAAGACATATTCCATTTTTTTTTTTTTTTTGAGATTATGAAGCCGCTTCCGTCATGGCCATATAAACGAACTTTTTCGACGCCCTATCTGCACAAGGTAGCGCATCTAAGATTGCTTGTCCTTGCATAAAGCGATGTCAGGGTAAGAGGCTTTTCATACCAAGAGAGGTTTAAGGTAGTATGACGTGCTATCGTGGAATCTTCTTAATCTGCTGATGGAATACATCCTACGCCAGTGACCACGTAGGTGCTCGGATGATATTAACAGCATTCGCACACAAGAACAGAGAGTTAGCAATGCATTCTTAGAGATTGAAAAGCACTCACGACTCATGAGTATAATTGAAACTGAAGCAACCAGCAACGTCAGCCTGTAGATCAGGTCTCAACAAGCAAAATAGAAGTAGATCCTTTTTCGAATGACTAAAATAAAGAGCTGCAAATCGCTGCTAATTTTAGTTCTGATACATGGCACGGACGCATTGACCCTAATTAAATCAAATAAGAAGGCATTGCAATTTTTCGAGAGAAAGATTATTTGCAAGATTTTAGTATCCTAAGTCGTTCAAATTCAATTGGTTATAAAATCGTCATTTATTATCCGATTTTGATGAAGTGCCGAAGAAATTTTTACACTTGATGGGGATTTTATGGGAAAGGGGGATTGGAGAGGCAAAATTTTAAAATAAATTCGTAAAATTTCGGCGAAGTTCTAATAGAATGCAAAAAAAAACGAAGTCTCTATCTATTACTGTTTCCGAGATCCTTTCGTTCATACGGACGGACAGACGGACATGACTATATCGACTTCTCTATCACTCATGACCATAATGGGGGTAACTTTGGGGGTCTCCGACCGTTATTTCTACCTAAAAAACCAATGATGGCCAATCTTAAAATTTTTAATGAATTTAATTTTTTTGAATTGCTTCATGGTAAGCCAAAACTATCTGAGAAGATTTATTAAGAGACTCAATTACCTGTAAGTAGAGCTATCGAACCTGCCTTTAGTAAAGCATTTCGGCAATTTTTAGGTGGGTAAATCTGTTCACGGTTTTTTCCAAAAGATGAAAGCGAATATGAAAGCAATGATACCGACCAGCTTTCATTTAATGCTTGACTCAATTCCATCATTTACGTTTGAGAACGATATCCTGGGATGGTTTCATTCCAATCTAATAGCTCATATTTTTATTTACCGTTACAACTGCTCGTTGGTTAAGCTTAAAATATAAAGTTTTGATCAGTCAAATGTGGATGCAAAAAATCTTTTGCTTTTTTGTCCTTCAAGCAGCTATTCACAAGAAAAAATCGCACAAAAAAGATCGATCTTTCTCTAATAGTTTCTAATTCTTTCTTTCGATAACATGTAATTAATCTAGGTACCAATCCCCGCTCCCTTACAAACCTATCCCAACTTTGTCCTATTGTAAAAAACATTTAAGGTTGCTAGAATCGCCAAATTTATTCTATTTACGTTAAACCTTATATATTTCATATTGGTCCAGATTGAAATTCTAGACGGGGTAGCCCTATATAAATCTGTCCTTCTTCTCCCACCTGAAAAAATGTCATTGCTGTTCTTCATTAAGCCAGAAAACCGAAATGTCTTCATACAAAATACAAGACGATATACAAATTGACGACGGTCTGGCTGTCCTTATATACATCGAGAACTTGAAGATTATAGAAGCTAGAGTCATCAACATTTGCAAAGTTCACAATGAATGCACTCTGGTTAAGGGGTAGTATTCATAAAAACCTGCACCTCTTTCGGAGTTTCTCTACCTAATTCAACTGCTTCACGAACAGTAGATAAAGCCATGACAGAAAACATATTTCATGACTTTTGATACAAACCCTGTATAATTCTTGTCTAGTTCTCGCCGCGCAAATATAATGCATAACCGACAAACCACAAACGAAACGTTTAAATAGACCAACAAGCCCGAGCCACCGACCGACATTTAAACCAAGCACAATACGAGTTGCAAATGGCTATCCGAATCGGAGTCCATGCGGCCCGTTGCTAATTAGCATATTTCGCGCTGATATGGGTCAGAGTGCTCTAGACCGCATCCCATTTAGATGGCATAGAAGAGCTGGCGCACAAATCGAAGTCATAGTTGTATCAAAGTCGAAATTGAAATCAGAGCTTTTGGGTTCATTCCAAAGGTATGCATGCAGGTATTTAAATGTATCGGTTTTTTTTTTTTTTATTATTTCGATTCCGGGCAATAATTGCTGTAATATAATATAAGCGTTTGAGCGCGTTGCGATGTGCTCTGGGTTAGTCAGTTAGTCATTCGATGCGATTCAAATCGTTTCAATATCGGTTCGGTCTCTATCTCGCAACGAATCGACATTGGCATTCATTTGCTCAATCGGTATCTCGGTTGACCGCTCGCTCGCTCGTTCGCCCGCCCAATGCCTTTTTGGCGCATGATACACACCCAAGATTTTCTCTTTTATTACTTGTATTTTCAATTTTTATTTCTAAACTACTTTTATATGTAGGTATGTATGGATATACTAACAGACAGACGGACTGATGGACCGACGGACGGACGGACGGACAAACAAACAAACACATTTACTGTCTGCTTTTAAGTATCTACAACTTGTCATTTGACTTTTGCTATTGCACTGTGTTTACTGTCACGCTCCCAACTCTCTGCCTTGCAGTCTTCCGCTCCTTAATGCTATCTGGAAATAAATACAAAACTGGTCATTCGGTTTTTTCCGCTTTCCATTGAGGAACGCATTTCACAATTCGCACAGATAGACAGATTTTTATAGTTGCGAATATTGCGCGAAGTTTGCGTTAGTTTTGCTATTTGTTGTTCTTGTTTTTTAGGCTGCCTTGGCTGATGGCACCCTGTATATCCATTCAGCCAGCCAGCCAGCCACTCTGTGTAGCATCTGCTGTGCAGTTCAGTGGACCGCAAGTGTTTGTTGCTCTGTTGCTGTTTATGCCGCATTGATAACTCGGGCTGCATTTATCTCTGCTCCACACTGCTCTGCTATGCTTTGCATTGCCTTGTGGCGGTTCTGCTTCAGTTCGCCTTGCTGATAGCCCATGAAACCCCAAGGCGCCAGTTTCGAATGGTTTCTTATTGAACCGATAGCGTTTATTACTAAAAAATAATAAAAAAACAAACAACAAAAAAATGCAAAGCAATGCAATTTTTTATCGACAGTCGAACTGACGCTTTAATACACTTCAAACGACAATCAAATTGTTTAGCCACTGTTTTTTATATGCAGCTGAGGGCGGGGTATTTGACTATTTGTTTAAACTAGTGTGTGTGCATACAAGGTGTGACCCACGGAAAACAGAAATTTAAGAAAAAAATGCTTTTCCTTACACTCAGACTAAACTTCATTATAGATCTAATAGAAGTGAAGATATCACGTTCAAAATGACAATGTGACGGTAGTGAAATTAACTTCACACTAGCTCGTACGTGTTTTTTGACTATTTGCAATGTTGAACTCGAAGCATTTTGTAGCAGTTTTCATCTCAACATCACAGTTTAGCTTCACATTCGATTCGATTCGATTCTTACATTTCGTACTTTAACGCCTAATTCAAAGTCTTCTTACTTTTATATATGATCAGACTATGATTGCAAGACTTCATACCAAATTATAAGTCGATAAAAACAAAAAGCATCTCTCGGATAGAACCCTATGATGACGACCCATGCAACCAATATATGGATCACGATTTAAGGATATACACCTGGAATGTTTTCACCCTTAATAGGGATGGTGCAAATATCCAGCTGGTTGACGTCCTCGAAAGATACAAAGCTGACATCACTGTGATCCAAGATATACGATGGATGGGCCAGGGCTATTATAAACAAGTAAGAAAATTACACTCGGGCGTAAATGACTGTAAGAGGCCCTGTACCAGTACAACTCGTCAAACAAACACCTTAAATGATTCCCTATGATTCCTTATGACCAAGCAGTTCAAAACAAAAAGATAGGAAATGAATAAGAAAAAATGGTACTAACGAAAAGTATTTCGCTCCTCCCACTTCTCACTCCACGAATAAGTGCCTTCAAAACATTTTTTTATGTATACAAAAAATAAGGGGGGACAGAAGTATTATAGGTCGTTCAAAATAGTTTGTTTAATGAGATAAAGTACGAATCTAAATCCGGTCTTGTGGTAAGTGGGTGAAACTACGTAGCACCGTCTCCAAATTCACACCTGTTGATGACTATTTATTTTAATAAAAGCCTGATTTGTGCGCACGTCCCGACGGAAAAGAAGGCAATGCTACAGATGGATTTTACCAGCTCTTGTAACGTCTTTACGAGGGCTGCCCCAACACGATTTCAAAATCGTGCTTGGTGATTTTAACTCCAATTTTGGGAAGAAAAGAATCTTTGCCCCAAACCGTCAGACAATTTAGTCTACACGACGCTACTTGGTAGGTAGTAGTACCATATTTCAACACCTTAACATCCACATAACTACATGGCTGAGTCCAGATCAAATTACACGCAACCAAAAATCATCACGTTGTGATTCACAGAAGGCACGTATCGAGCGTGTTGGATATATGAACATTCCTGATCCAAATATCGACTCGGACCACTATCTTGTAGCAACCAGGGTACGCACTAGGCTCAGAGTGGTACATGTCGCACGACTCAACATGCAACGAAAGCTAGACGTCGGCAAGCTGCAATCAGAACAGACCACCGCAGCCTTTTCAAACACACTCTCTCGACTGTTACGGAAAACCTCTACGTCTTCTCAACATATATGTGAGCTGTGAAAATATTTCACCCGCTCCAGGGATAGGGCTGCCTCTAACTAATTTTTAGTAAGAGTGTCGCAATACTACTGCGGAGAAGAACGCTTCCTATCAGCGAACTCTGCAGTCGGGTGCAACGCGAGCTGTTAGAGAGCGATATCGAGAGAAACGGAGAGTGGAGAAACCCCTTCTCAGACGCAAGCAAAAGGAGCAAGAAAGGCGGGAGTTTGAGGTTGTTGACAGTTAAGTGGCGGAAATGAAGCTTGAAAATTTTACCAAAAGATCAAGCGTCTGACCGAAGATTTTAAGTCTGAAGTAACATTCTGTAAGGATTAAATGAAAATCTGGTTACGGATGAACAGGAATCATTGAGATTGTGGAGGAGACATTTTTCTAACCAACTCGGAGGCGATGAAGCGCACAATACCGCCGATAGAGAAATGACACCGGAACCACCAGTTTTTTTTTTTTAATTTCCTTAATACTTTATTTTCAAAAAAAAATTAAAGTATTACTCCTAGTTGGAGCATAGGGCGAAACCACCAGTTAATAATGGCACTATTGTAGAGCCACCGGACTATAACGAGGTCGATTCGGTTATAAAAAAGCTGAAAAATAACAAAGCGGCAAGAACGGCAGCGAAGTTTTGGTTAGGAGTATGCACCAACTTATATGAACTGTATTGTCCGATGAACGCATACCCCATTACTGGAATCTCAGTCTTCTTGGTCCTATATTTAAGAAAGGCGAAACCGCTGTTTGTGCCAACTAGCGTAGAATGAGTCTCCTATCCATCGTATATAAGATGCTACCGGGCGTATTATGTAATAGGCTGAAGCCATACACGGATTCACTGATAGGACAAAATCTGTGTGGCTTCGCACCCAAAATGGTCGACCAGTGAACAATTATTCACCAAATATAAGAAACGAAAATCAAGATCTACCAGACGCTGATACTGCCGGTCCTACTGTAGGGCACATGATTGAGTCAGATTTAACGGATTTGGAAGTGTTCGAGAGGAACATTTTTAGCAGGATTTTTGGTCGTACGAGGGCTACTACATATATTTCTAGGCTGAGCAACAAAACATGTTGCCAGATACAATCTGAAGTCTTCATCGTAAGGTCTGACATTTTTTAGGCCTAACTTACTGTGAACACTTTGATGTACGAGCACAATTGGGTTTCTTTACAGGCACCTGAAAAATTCAACTCGGTCAAAAAATGGAATTAAACCGTGAAAATGTTCGTGCGATGACTTATTCCGATTTTCAACGTGGATTATCAAGACAAGGAGCACCAATCAACTTAAAATCAACTTTTGGTGATGAAGCTCCATCCTTGCACACTGTGAATAACAACGAATTCAATCGTGTTCACAGTTCGCTCACCGACGAATTTCGAGAAGGTTGCCCAAAATCGGTCGTTGTGTCAGAAAACATCGATGCTGTGTGTGAACTGATAAAACAGGATCGTCATATGAAATTCCGTGATGTTGTGTCATTCCTGGGCATTAGTTTGACTTTCATACAAACAATATTACATAAACATTTGGTCGTCAGAAAGGTTTGTTCATGTTGGATACCGCATAATTTGACAATCGCTCAAAGAAGGCTCGTGTCAATTGGTGCAAGCAATTGCTGAAGAAATTCATGCGAGATGCGTCAAAAGCCGTCTACTCAATTGTGACAGGTGACAAAACGTGGATATATGATTATGAGCCCGAAACAAAACAGCAGTCGATCTTCTGGGTTTTCAAGACGAGCAAAATCCAAGAAAAGTTACTCGCTCGCGCAGCACATCGAAGCAAATGATCGAATGTTTTTTTTCATAATCCGGACATGTTGCGACCGTGCCGCTTGTGGAAAGAAGGACGTTCAATTCTGAATGGTATGCAACAATTTTTTCGATTGCCTGAAGTTTTCGATGAACTGATGAACTGAAACCAACCGACGAAGACGAATCATAGATTCATAAAAGCTCTCACACTTCGGCCGTAACAAATGAGTTTATGTACGCTCAAAACATCGATTTGATGGCTCATCCGGCGTACAGTACTGACTTGGTAACAAATGACTTCTTCCTGTTCCCTCACATTAAATATAAACTGCGCGGACAGCGGTTTTCAACTCGTGAAGAAGCTGTTGATGCCTTCAAAACGCATATTTTGGAGCTATCTCATTTGGAGGGGCAAAACTGCTTCACAAAATGGTTCATTAAATGTATCAAATAGACGTTTCCAAAGTTTAAACATTTGTGGGAAAATCCAAAGTTTATTTTTTTATTTGAACATCATATTTAGAAAACTTTCATTTACTATCATCGGCGAAAAGCTTAAGTTTTATAAAAGCCCTTTTAGCAAATTTTCAGCTTAAATCGTTACGAGAAATTTTTGGTTCGTTTTCGATTCGATTCTGTTGGGTTTTTTTGTTTTTCTGTTCTTTTCTTTTTTTTTCTTCTTTTTGTTTGTAGAATCACATTTCTGTGTTAATCTTCAGCAGCTTCGGCAATCTTTTGCAAAGTCAGCCTTGAGCCAAATTCCAGATGCTTCAACAATGCTATTTTTGTTGATATTATCGCTGGCTGCTGTTGTTTGTCCGACGTCATCATTTCAACTGAATTTTTGCTTGACGGGCTTTGAACATTCAGAAGCGAGCCCATATCAAGAACTACTGCTTATAAATAGTATATACATATATACGAGTGTGTATTTGTGTATAAATGTACAGGGAGCGTCTCAAAAATCATGGGTAATACTTTATGTTTTTTATATCGCCACAAGCCATAACCGATGAAAATCACGTTTGCGTGGTTTGTTGGATTGGGATCATCTAATAAGTATTCACTCTTTAAAAGACACTTTAAATATTCCGAAAATAATTGTTCAAAGTTAAGGAAAAACATTAATCCGTGAGATTTCTGAGAAATATATTTATGACAACGCAGTCACAGCATAACTTCAAACTAACTCCAGCCGTCTAGCAGTCAAAGCACTCCATTTGTTGAGCTGAAAAATATTTATAGATGTTCACGGAAGTACTCTTCGAAGATTATTAACTCTTTTAATAAACAACTCTCATGACTTGTGTACCAAACCCTGTATAGAGGTACACAATAAGCAGCTCAATAAGAATATTTGCGTAGTTGACAGCGCAGACGGCAAAGTTGAAGAAGGAATCCACGACTTGATTGGCGTGGTTGTTGCTGTTTCCGTTGTGGCTTCCTCTTCTGCAGCTTATGAAATGCGGAAAATCAAAAAAAAAAAAAAATACAAGACAACAACTTTAAAGAAATTGAAGTAAAATAAACATTAAAGAACATTTTTACATTTCTAGACTCGTAAAGATGTATTTTATATGGAAACGAAAACAAGCCCAGCAATAATTATTACAAAAACCACTAAAAATGCTTTTGATGGAATTATTGCGCCAGAAAAATTTTGGTATCATAAGAACTTAAGATTAAGATCAGAAAATATGATGAAATATTAAATATTCTCTGAAAATTCAAGGACTTTTTAGATTTGTTGGTATCCCATATTTCAATAATGCATTATCAGATTTTCTTATAAGTAATTGTTAACAGCTTGTTCAAGTTATTAAAGTTCATGAATCTCTAATAGATGCCTACAGCGTTTGTGCTCTGATCTACAGTTTATTGGAAAAGTGAAACATAAAATCTACTTCTTTAATCTTTAAAATCTTTAATTTTCTGATTGATTATATCACTTTTTTAATCACTTTTTACTTCTTATGGATAGCCTATTTTTATAGTAAGACTAGGTTAATCTGGGAGAACGCGATCTTGTGGAGCGGATAATCGAGCCATTGCACTATGGTCTCAAAGCGCTTATTTTTTACATAAATTAATAACTCGAGAATTACGCAATATTTTTTAGTCTGGTTTTTTTTTATTCAACTAAATAATACCAATTGAATTTTTTACTGGGGAAAATAGGCATGGCACCGCCCTTTTCCTTACATTTTGATATGGAAATTTTTGGTGTAGAAGTTGGAACTTCCAAGAGCTCTAGAACTTCAGCCAAAAAATTTTTCTGTTTATTTTTACTTTTTCGCTGGGTCAGGCATAAGCTTGCGATTAATGGATCGCTAGTGTTCATAGATCTGTGGAAAACATCTTGCATGTGGTTTTGTCTGCTTATATACTTTGTTTCGAGCCTCAGATGCATTTTCACTCTTGCAGCCAACTGGAAGAGGGAAGGCGGCAATAATTTTTGCTCCATGAATTAATATTTTGTGGACTGTGTCTGTCATTGGGTACCAAGGATACTTTTCCATGCATACTTGGGCTGTTTTCTCGGAGTAATCTTTAAATTTTTCCGTGTTGATCGCAAACTCGCTGGAAATAACTATCAAAATGGTATGGAATCTTTGCAGAAGATCGACATCTAAGTTTAAAATTGACGACAGTGTTTTAGTGTCTGCAAATGCTCTTCTAGCTGTATTACCGTTTGAATTTCCACTTCCATTTTGTTTTGGCTTGTCAATGTGAAGTCCCAGTTCCGACCAAAACCTTTTTTGAATAACCCGTTTACGAATGAGCATTAAATCTTTGTCATGAGACCCTCTAACTTGCCATTTTTTTTGGCTCAATCCTGTATGATAAATTTAGTACAAATTCGAAGAAACGAATGCATGCATGCAGGGGACTCACTCCATACTGAAGAGATTCAGGCTTATGATTAAAAGTTGCGGAATTCATAACCGATATTCTCATCAATTGTAAAGGCTTTGCTCCACATATCGGGCAAGTTTGTGTCGATTTATTGCCTTAGTCTTAGCAAACCTTTCTAATACTTCATCTTGAATGTGATCCCAAAAATATCTTGTAAAGGAACTCCGGCAACAGTTTTAAAAACTGAAATATTGTCAGGTCCACACTTTTCTTTTGCCTCAATCACATGCTTATAGCTAGGATATATATCGCAATTACGACTTTTATTCTGCAGCCTGATGTTCACATAAGTGTTCACATGCTAAAGCTTCATCAGGTGTCAACGTAATAGGATCCTGAGAATACTTATCGAGCCGAAATTAACGCCAATAGTAGTGGCAATCGGTTTACCAAGTTTTCAGACATAGTCTATACATATCTCCTCTTAGTGGATAAAGATTGGGTGCAGCGACGGCTCATCATCTTTTATTCCATACTTTCAGTTTTCGATGGAATATACTGCTTGATAAAAAACATGCAACCTAAATGAAAATAATGGCTCATCTATTATAATGCAGGCAGGCATATAGTTGGCTTTCAAGGATCCAATGCAAAAATGAGAAGATTTTTGTCTATTACTAGTCGAACAACTCGCATCATCGAATCGTCGGGTCCGAAAATTGTTGAACCAGGCAGATAGATTTCATAAAAATAGGCGATGTTTGTGGTATCCATGTATGTGCTAAGTAAAATATAAATATTGCTCGGTGCTGGGCCCAACCTAAGGCGCAGTTTTAATTAAATTTATTGTCACAATGATTGGCAACTACTTGGTTAAACTTATATAACTGCAGGCTGCAATACACCCTGTCATTTAAGTGACGGTACCCACCTAACTAATATCTCTCGGTTAGTAGTTGAGCAGGTAATATTTGTTTAACGTCATCTGCCTACCAGTTTGTTTACAGCAACTGTTTAAGTTAGTTCACTTAAGTCATGTTTGGCGATTTTTTATAATTAGTGAAAATATTGATCAACGTATTTGTGTTAAGTTTTGTGTGGCAAACGAAATTAAGTGCGCACTTTCGAGTGGTATTAAGCGTATTAAAACATTCCCCCATTCTGGACGGCTCTCAACGATTGTGACCGACGAAAACGTCAATAAAGTGAAAGAAATTGTTGCGGAAAGTAACCTGTGAGCTTGAAAGAGATCGGTCATATATTGGAGATGTCACACGAGAGCAACCGTACGAGTATGCAAAGTTTTGCTTCAAGACTGGTTCAGATAGAGCAGAATTTTCTTTTAAAAAAGGGTGGACAGTTCTAATCGAGATCTCAAATCGAACGGACGTGCGCGCAAATATCATAATATTTGATCGTTATCTCATAATCTACATTGTTTTTGGGCATTGCAACGGTGATGCCGGCAATAAGTTATAAAAATAAAAAATATTAACAGTGCATTAAGTGCAGTTACAGTCGTCGCCGCTGGGCTTGCATGCCCTGCATGCTGCGCAGCTTACGAGCGTATCAAAACTTTAGTTGAGATAAGACTCATATACAAATCTATTTTTGTTTTTTTTTTTCATCTACTCTTTGTGCCGTTTTTGTTTACGTCAGGTGCAACGCCAAGTGTGAAAGTTCACTAACCTTCATTAGAAACAAACAGTTATATTTTCTTGTTGTATTTTTGCTTGCAAAAATAACAATAAAGATTGGCACTAAACTGTAAACATTTTGTTGTTCAAATTAAAATAAAATGTTTGCAGACAATAACAATTCGAACTCGATAAATTCGGAAGTTGAGATGGAGCAGAACCGTCAACAAACCTACTGGCTGCGAAGCTGTCCAGCAACGATGACAACAACAACAATGACAACAACTACATCAACAAGTGTCTCCTTCTGTGATGTGACAGCATCTATAACTTCTTCAAACGCCGTTTTGAGTAATATCAGTCAACTGCAACTGTCAACTGCTAAGCAAAGCCAACAGTTGCATGGCTCCAATGCCCTGAATTTAGCTAAAGTAAGCTGGCAATCTGCAACTATTAAAAGGCCTCCACCACCTCGTAGCCCTAATGGAACCACGAAGAAGGGAAGGATGCTGGCAGATCACACTAAACCCCTGGAAAGACCTACCACGTCGAAAAATCGATTCGCTATACTAGCGAACGCTGACGATGAAAATAACGGCGCTAGTTTGATTGCCCAAGCTGAGGACATGGTCCTTGAAGTTGATGCAACGCTTGAGGACATCAGGGAAGACAGCCCACGCAGAACTCGCAAGCCACCACCGATCAATATTGAAAATGTCAGCGATGCGCATCTAATGGAGCAGGAGCTCGGGCTGGTTTTCGAAAAAAGCAGTTTCTCCTTTAAAGTTTTACGAAACGGAACTGTAAGGGTCTATACAGAGGACTCCGACTCGTATCGCCAGCTGGTGCGTTATCTGAAGGATCGCGGTACTCAACACTACACATATCAGCTTAGAGAGGACAAACCTTACAAAGTTGTTGTCTGTAACTTGGCCAGCACCACACCCCACTCCACTATAAAGGATGCTTTTTTGGCTAATGGGCATAAAGTCTCTGGTGTACATAATCCTAGACCGCGCAAAATTATCACTAAGGAAAATGGAGTAGACACTGAAAAGATTTTGCCAAATAATAATTTTTTTGTCGACTTAGTCCAAGCGCCTAACAACAAGGATGCGTTAAACATCCAGAGAATTGGAAGGCAGAGGGTAATAATTGAGAGCCCAAGAAAGTCTCCATCTATTATCCAATGTTATAGATGTTACAGCTTTGGGCACACTAAAAATTACTGCTTGAGGTAACTTGTGTGTGGAAAATGCGGAAGTAATCATGCCACTAATAATTGTACAGCTGTACAGCAAGACCATTGTTGCATTAACTGTGACGAGAACCACGCAGCATGGAGTAAGGACTGTCGAGTCTACAAGTCAAAGGTAAGCAGCAAAAAGCCAAGCATCTCCACCGCTTCAAGAGCTACCAAGGCAAAACAAAACTCTATTCGATTAAATTCTGTCCCGACTGCGCTAGTAAGAGGAGACATATCGTATGCTGATATATTGCGTACCGGCTTAAAAATATCAAATCCTCCTAGAAAAGTCGTCAGAGAGGTCAATTGTTCCACACCCAACCAGCAAAAAGAATCGGTTTATTCACCAGGCAACAGCAGCAGACTGGAGGCTGCCATTGAGGCCTTAACGGCGAAAGTTGATACGTTACAGCTTATGTTTAAGGAACTTCAAGAAACAAATCAGTTCCTTAAACAAATGTGTCTGAGCCTACTACAAAGCAAAAAGTGATGGCTAACAAACTAAGTCTCGGATTATGGAACGCCCGAGGGCTTTCAAGTCATCTGGAAGAGCTCAAATGTTTCCTAGCAGAGCATAGCGTAGACGTAATGCTGATCACCGAAACCTGGCTGCAGCCTGAAGTCTCCGTATTTATCCCCGGTTATGAAATGCATAAGGCGGACCACCCAAGTAACAGACAAAAGGGGGGAGCGGCGGTGCTAGTCAAGCAGCAGGTATCGCATTTCCAGCACGAACCTCTCAGAATGGATAAAATTCAAATGGCTACCATCCAAGTTCCCACCAATAGGGGTGAACTGATTATTTCCGCATTGTACCTTCCTCCGCAATTTCCCTGGTCTGCAGCCGACTTTGAGGATATTTTTGGAAGGCTTGGGAGCAGGTTCTTGATTGGCGGGGATTTTAATGCGAAACATCGTTTCTGGGGAAACTACAGAGAGGATGTGCGAGGCAGAAAACTACAAGAAGCTGTTGTAAATACTTCAGTGCAAATTTTGGCCACTGGTCAAAGTACGTTCATCCCTTTTGCCCAGCAGCACACTCCGAGCGCAATAGACTTTTTCGTCTATAATGGGCTGAGATCTGACGAATTAAATATCAGGGTGGAGTATCAGTTATCCTCTGACCACCTCCCTATATTGGTGGACCTAGACAACATCCCTCAATTTAAGGCCCCAAAGAGACGACTGCTACCGCTTCGTGCAAGTATCGCAGTATTTCGCAGAGAATTGGAAGAAGCGCTGGATTTGAATATTGAGATTCTGCAGGCTGACGACATTGAAGATGCCCACACACTTTTCCTCAACAAAGTACATTCGGCAGCCCTCAGTGCTGCTCCCTCCTATGTTAGTCATGGGTCTCCACCTTTAACGAGCCTTCCAGTGGCTATAGATACGCTATTGCTGATAAAGAGGAGGTTGAGGCGTCAGTACAGTCGAACTCATGACCCTATAGTAGACAGAGTCTATCGTAGGGTATCTAATAGGGTCAAAAAGCTGTTGGTGAAGCATAAACTCCAGGAAACGGACCAATTTCTACAAAATGTCACAGCTGATGCGAGCACAAACTACTCTCTTTGGTCACTGGCGAAGCGGTATAAAAGACAAGCAGTGTCAAAGCACCCATTAAGGAAGGCTGATGGTACCTGGGCCATATCTTCGCAAGAACGTGCCGAAACTTTTGCAAAAATTTTGGAGGCACGATTCCAGCCCTTCGACACGACTTCTACAGAAACAAAAAGGGAAGTAAGGTTAACGCTAGACAGCCCAGGGCAACTTGACCTCCCAGTTGCTCCCATTACACCCGAAGAAGTCCAGTCACATATAGAATGCCTCCAGATCAGGAAAACCCCAGGCGAAGATGGGCTGGATAACTTTTCGCTAAAAGTTATGCCAGCCAAAGCAGTACTTTTCCTCGTTCTTATATTTAACGCGGTGCTGAGGTTAGGTCATATACCAAGGCAGTGGAAAAAGGCTCAAATCTGTATGATCCATAAATCAGGAAAAAGCCCGTCGGCAGTGGATTCATACAGGCCCATCAGCTTACTTCCTGCGGTAGCCAAGCTTTTCGAAAAGTGTCTGTTGACGAGGATGCTGGCGCTTGAAACAATCAAAGAACGGATACCGCATTTCCAGTTTGGATTCCGTAAAGCCAATGGCACTCCAGAGCAATTGAATAGAGTGGTCAATTTCATTCTGGAAGGTTTTGAGGCCAAGGAGTATGTGGTGGCGGCCTACTTAGACATAACGCAGGCTTTTGACAGAGTATGGCACGATGGCCTTCTGTATAAACTCAAAAGTATGTTGCCGCCCCAACTTAGTATTGCGGAGCTACCTGTGGGATAGAACCTTTTCTGTAGTCCTGGATGGAGTAGAGTCGAGTGTTAAGGTCATCCGAGCTGGTGCACCTCAAGGAAGTGTGCTTGGTCCCACACTGTACTCGCTCTTCACACATGACATGCCTACTGGCTCTTTAATACCTATGGATGATCCACAAGATTTATTATTAGCCACATTTGCCGACGACACAGCTGTCCTGTCTAGAGACACATGTATCTATAATGCCACTGATGCACTGCAATTGTATTTGCATGATTTCGGACAGTGGGCAAAGAAGTGGAATATAGGTATTAATCTGAGCAAATGTGCTAGCGTCACTCACTCCCTGCGATTGGATGAATGTCCGGGCGTCTTCCTCGAAGATCAACTGCTGAGCCATTGTCGCGGGCACAAATACCTTGGCGTCTACCTAGACAGAAGACTCACATTTAGCAAGCATATAGGCACCGTTGTAAGCTCCCTCAAAGCCAGGATTGTCAAATTAAGCTGGCTCCTCAATGGCAAAAACAAGTTATCCTTAAAAAATAAGGTTAATATTTACAAGGTCATAATCGCGCCGGCCTGGCGATACGGATTACAAGTGTTTGGCATCGCAGCGAGAACTCATCTTAATAAAATAAGAGTACTCCAAGCAAAGTTCCTTCGCAGGATTTCAAATGCCCCATGGTTCATGCGAACTTCAAATATAGAAAAGGACCTAAAAGTTCCCAAAATCGGTGACGTAATTAATCGTCAGGCCTTGGACTATATAGAGCGCCTGAGAAACCATCCCAATCGGTTAGCTAGGCGCCTTCTAAATCGACGCAGAAAGAGGGGAGTCATCATGCCGAAACGGCTTCAAAAAATTCATCCTGTCGACCTCGCCGCCAGGGTAATTTAATTGCAACATACTACCAACGACTAAATAACATAAACATAATTAATCTAGTCTGACTTATTTTTAGTTTACTTAAAATAAGTTCCAGTGTAAATTTTCTCCATATATTTAATTTAAGTTGTTCAAAAATAACAGAAAAATTGAAATAAGTTTTAAAAAAAAATAAAAAAAAAAAAAATAAAAAAAAAAAGGGTGGTAGCTGCAGACATACAGAATTGAACCAATTCGAATCCTACATTCACAGAACGGATAATGGCAACGAGATATGGGTTTACGAGTACGACACACTTCCGAACCAGTAATCATCCAAATAGCAGCTGAATGGCCATATTATACAAATTGCCCAGCACTACTGACGCCAACTGACTTAAATAATGACAATGTCTCCAACCGGGAAAAAATTTACCTGCCGGGAGATAGTAGTTAGGCAGATAGCGAGACTTTCTTGACAGATTATATGTGCCCTAATAATTCAATCACGAGCGATAATATGGGTACATGCAGAGCATGCGTTTCTCACGTAAATCGTAGAGCTCGTTAAATTTACGATCATTCATAAAAGTTTAATTTTTTGGCCATAAAACTGCAAGTTTTGATGTAGCTGAGCTGTGATTTCTATGTAAAGGAACCATTATTAGTATTATCGCCCCATGGCTGGATAGAATAGTAAAGGAATCTGGAAATGAAAATTTCAATGGTAAAGCCCGTAGTTACTAATTTGTATGTTCTTATTGAATAAAATGTTTATTTAGAGGCTTCGAAAACTTCGAAATATCTTTTACCACCATTGAAATTTAAATTATTCCTATCTGGATCCTAGTCGGTTATTTTATTGGGATTAGTCTTAGATACTCAAAATCTTTGGTTTCAAAATAATCCCCTGCAAAAAATAACCAATTAGACACTCTGGAAATCCACAAAAAACTTATGTGTCCCAATAAAAACAAGAACTGGCGATTGATCAAAATATCGCAATCAAGAACAAGGTGAATGCAAAGAAATATTAACAATGACTTAGTCTGTAAAGAACTTTCAGAATGTGGAAACTTATTTAATGCTATAACGCATTGCAAGCACTTCCCAGGTCATACTTGCCGAAAATACGGTCAAGAGACCCGGTTTGTGCTAAGTGTGCTGTAAACCACAAAACTTTTGACTGCAAAACTCAAATTGACAACATTATTAAAGGCGCACTATTTGAGGGTAATCACACTGCAAATCCTAAAGGATATGAAATTTAAAAACACATCAAGATCTATGCTGGAAATCAGCCAAAAATTTCAGTCGGAACTTCTCCGCTCTTGCGTAACAGTTCTTTTGTACATAAAAAATACTTCATTCCACACGATCACACGAGCAGGCAAAGAAGGTATCACCCAGAAATTTTAACCACCGAGCTGCCAAAACTCGGCGTCTTTAACACTAAAATGAAATATAAAAATAAAATGGGTAATTTTTTATGTTTTTAGGCCCTGTACCGAAGGTACAAGAGCCTATTGGTTTTGTGCAAATGTATGTAACAGGTAGAAATAATGGTAGGAGACACCCAAAGTTACCCCCATTATGGTCAGGAGTGATAGAGGAGTCGATATAGCCATGTCCGTATGTCCATCTGTATGAACGAAAGGATCTCGGAATGTTTTATTCGACTTAAAATAAGATTCACTAAATCAAGTATTTTTAGATGAAATAATTATTAGAAAAACTCAAAAAGAAGGGATCGATTTTTATGCGTACTTCCCCTTAGAGTGGGATTGACACGCTCATTGAATAGTAGTCAGTATAAACTTGAAGGCTGCTGCTTAATGTATGGGTATGGGTGAAGTATGGTCGATAATGAAAAATTCTGTATCCATCCTATTAATATTATAAATGCGAAAGTTTGTATGGATGTATGTTCCTCTCTTACGGCTAAGAATACGGTATCGAAATAGATGGCTACGTTTTGACAAAATTGGAGAGGACGTTCCCATATAAGCTATAGCCAAAATTTTTCATATCTTTGCAGCCATTAAATGTACAGATATGAAATTTGGTATACATGTTAAGAGGATCAAGAGAAGTAATCCTATTAAGATTGGTCAAAATCGGAGGTGGCGATGCACTGCTGTTCGGTTCCACAGAATTCGGTCACAAGGGTCTTGAGATTGAATTGATATTCTTCTGAGGCGCCTTTTACTTGCAAGTAGATCTATAATATAATATAATTGGATGTATTTGACAGAAAAAAAAAATAAAAACAAAATAAAAACAACATTTTTTCAAACCATTAGAATTCTGATTTCAGAAATATATTTATTTTACGTACAACTTTATATTTGTTGAACAAATATAATTATTAAAAAAATATTATTTTAGAGTGTTGACAGCGCTTAAGACAGTCAGCTATACTTAGCCTACAAATAAATTGCTCTGTCAACAACTCATTGTAGATTTGATGACAGAAATCCGATTAATGGAATTTATTGAACCTCTGTGTTAGCCACGCTTTCCAAGAGAGATTTCCAAGCCAACCGAAGCCAAAATCTTTAGAAATTTTTCATTAAGGCATGGCAAATCTAGTGACTGAATTCTGGTTCCAAAAAGTACCGTAATATTTGTCAGTTTAAAAGAAAGTTTTGGTACCCGAACATATACTAGAATTCATTGTGCCTTAATACGGCTAATAGTCTCTCATTGTTAATTAAATCATTCTAAAAATCGGTAAGGGAACTCTAAAAGCATTCCGGCAAGATCCCAAACTCATAACCCACTTTGTATTTTTTCTAAGAACGAACAAATATTTTTATACAACCACTCCTCCAGTATTTTTGTGCCCTATTAGTTATCTATTTTACATTATATTGCAATTCTTCTGAATATAACGTTTTCTCTTAAGAAGAATTTAAAATTGGTTTAACCTTATAAAATGCGATTATGCTCAATGAATCCGGGTATAATATTTAGCAAAATATCAATTCATATCATATGTGTCTATGTTAATAGTCAACTTAAAATCACTTTGAACTCGAACATTTAGTGTAAATTGAAGAGTGAAGTCATTTCAAGTTGATTCAAGCCAGAATTGAGTTGAAGTCCCATGTGATGCTTCATGAAATAAAGAAACGCCACTTAAAGTGTAAATATATAAATGAAAAATTTGCTTTCGAAAAACGCAACAGAAAACCGAGTAAGACAAGAGAAAATTTTAGCTACGGTAGTACCGAAAGTATAATACGCTTGACAGGCATCTTAAGAAAGCATGGTGTGCTCATTCAGCTAAGCTTTGTGGGGCCTAACATAACAAGTTAGAATGTAGATAGAGAAACCATGTAATTCACAAAAAATTTCTTTTGACTTACGTAGTCTTCTAAAAATATGGAAAAATGTGCATATATTAAAATGAAAAAAGGTCTTTATATAGTCTCCATATACAGTTTCAGCACAATATCTCAAAAACTTTGTCTCTATTTTGCATAGTCAGAGCTATAAGACAGACGGACATGACTAGATCGAACTAATAAATAATATAGAAAATATTTACTTTATAATATTTCCGTTACTTTTTTTAAAGTGTTACAAAATCTGTGAAAAAATTATTATACTACATACACTACATCTAAAGTGTATAAAAATGAATGGTGTACCAATAAAACTCAGATGCGTGGCATCGAGAGTCATGAAGTGAAGTTGGATGCTGCCACTTGAATCGAATGGAATAGAATGCTTGGAGCAACATGCAAAACGCCAATTGTCGACGAAGCGAAACATCGTAGCGGAGTACTCAATAAAGCAGGGCACTCTCCAATTTTATTCTTTTTCGTTCTCCTCATAAGACAACCATTGCCGTCGTCCCAGTCATCATCATCATCTTCATCTTCATCGTCATCAAAAACATTTGCAGTTGCACATATTTGCGTTGCATTATGCCTCGCCGTTGTTGTTTGGCCGAGCATCAGCAGTAGTAGTTCACAGTTATACCGCGTGCAAAGTATCTGCATTCAATATTTGTATCTGCAGCCGTCGCATTGCTTCAACTTGGCTCGTTTTGATTGCAACGAAGCGGCGCGCAGCATTGCCTTAAAGTGGATTTTTATAGCACGCACGTCTTGTCTTCAGTCTTCAGTGTTGGAAATGTCGTCTGCGCCATCATCATCCGATGCGAAGCTGCACAAAGGCAATAGGCATAAAAATATATTAAAATAAACATAAATAATAAAAAATAAGAGCAAGAAAGCGTTTTGCAGCTATTAACTTATTTACTTCTTATCATTTTAATGCGAAGTGCAATATGAATTAAAATTGGCTATTAACGTCTTATCAGCTGCTAGAAACAAGTGTCCAGCCAGCAGAATTTATTCTTCAGTGAATAGCTTTTAAAATGAGTCTTTCATTGGTTAAAGATTTGCGAGACATCTTCATGGCTTAAACACTCATTTGCACCCATTTCAAAACTGAGTATTTATCTATGTGTCGACTACGAGCTTGAAAATGCTAGCAAAATATCTTCAAAACTGTGGAAACCACCCGAATAGAGTTTAATATTAGTGCGACCAAAAAATAAAAAAGCGATGACTGTGCGACTGACCCCTCAGTTGAATGTTTTAAGCACTTAAAAACTTTCTTGTTTTTAACGATGTGAATAATCAGAAATATTCGTAATCCAAAAACTTGTGGAAAACCAATAAATATATACCATTCAGTCTGTCTGTCTGTCTGTCTGTCTGTCCTATGTTGTTCCAGTTTCTTCCGTATAAACGGGTGATTATTTGCTTCGCAAAGTTTCGTCCGCGTACAATTTTTGTTGCATAATATTTCGTCTCGGAACACTCATATTGTTAATAATTTTTGTTTTAGATTCATATGCAAAGATCTATGACTTACATGCTTTAAACCACGGTGCACAGTGGTTTCAAATGCAAAAAAGCTGTCCCAAAAGTTATAAGTTATGACATCGAAAAAAAAATTTGTTTGTGGCAAGTTTCAAGATTTCTGAATTACGTATTTTATTATTATTATTATTATATTTATTACTAATATATTTATTACTAAAATGTAAGGTTTACTAGAAGTTATTGGATTGAAACGATATATAATACATGGTAAGTTGCTGGTCGTCGTTGATTATGTCAAAACTAAATAACTGAGAGTTTGGACGTTACAAGGTCCCAATATAGATGCAGTTCAACATCATGTCGCAGCCAAGATACACACTACTAGGCTCAGTGTACTGCAGGCTTCACGTCTCAAAAAAGTTAGACGTCGGAAAACTGTAATCACAACAGACCGCCGCAGCCTTCTCTTAAACACTATTCTCCGGTTTCCGTTTACACGGTACATGCTTCGATAATAAATTATAAAAACAGGTCATTAAAAAATATTGTAAGCCAATTGCACTTATCGAAAGCAAATTCATCTTGTATCTTCTTACTATTTGAAAAAATGGTTGTGACTTGGCTTTACTAGCGGTTCCGGAGTTTACAAATCGTATAAATACATATATTAGTTTCATAGACTTGGCTTGTGGAAATTAAATTAATTAAAGTAATTTCGTTTGATTTCGTTTGAGAACGGGAACAGGGCAATACATACCATTTTTAAGCAATAATTGATTTCTACGAATTACGAATATATTAAATGAGCTCTCCAAATTAGAACCAAGCTCTAAATCGTTCTGGAAAATAATTAAAATTATAGAAAAAAAAAATGAGCAGCATGTTATTCCAAGTTTTCCCTGATTTTTTTGTAAGATATTTGAGTAGAAACTTAATTTCATTAGCTCACATTCAGACGCTTGTAGGCTGCTGAGTGCTCTGTATAGCGACTCTTTCTCTTCTGATTTTATTACTTAAAATCTGTATCATATTATAGTTGCCTCACTAAAAACTAGAAAGTCCTCAGTTTGAAATCGAGCGAATACCACATATTTTCATCAAGCACCTGCGGCGTATTCTTTGATATTTTCATCGTATATATTCAATCAATCTAGGATACTTTCAATGGAAATGAAGGTTTGCAAAGTAGTCGCTATCTTAAGGCCAAACAAGCGTCCTGGATCACTGGAAAGCTACCGTCTGATAAGCCTCTTGTGCAGATTATCAAAAAACTTAAAGCGTTTTCTCAAATTCTTCCTCCTGATCATCATTTTTAAGCTGCCGCAACTTACACTTGAAAACTGCGCAAATTGTGGAAATGGAAACCCATCTTATTTGACTTTAAACATCTGCAGTGAGTTCATAAATCTAATGGGACAGCAAGTCAGCTAGGTACTATTCAATAAGATCCAGATCTGTCCCATGTTGACCAACTCAAAGACGAAGAACCGATTCCAAAATGCTTGCAATTTTTACGAATGCAGGACTTTTAGGCTCAACACATAGCAGAAACTGTCCTCAGCTTTTTGGAAGCTTTCAAATTTAAATAATAGTTGGCTGCGATCAGAGCTACGACAATGCTGCAAATATGGTTAGAAAGAATAGTGGTCTTCAGGCAAGAATAAAAGACAAGTGTGAATTCCCGATTTTCGCCCCGTGTGACGCACAATCTCTGAATTTGGTAGGAGTTCAGAACACATTCATGTTCCGGAAGCAATAAAATACTTTCATTTCATCCAAAATCTGTTCTACGACCACTCGATGGACAATTTTGAGCATATGTCTTGCTGGAAAAAGTTTTGAAATCACAAATTAAATAAATGCAAATAATTTGCTGCATTCTACCACGATGGCATTTTCATTTAAGGCATTACTTGCAAACTCTAAAACGTTAATCGACAGACCTGAGTATATATATATGCCTTGTATTAACTCATAAAAGCAGATTGTTTGGAAGAAACTTTTCCAAATGATGTTGCATCATCAGGTCACAAATTGCAGCCGCCTTAAAAATAAATTATGCACAACTATGTCACAAGAGCGTTCCATAAATTTGTCGATCATATGCATTGAAATTGACATCCTACAGAAAATGGACTTTGCGGACATCACTTCGCTTAACTGAAACTTTTTTTTTTATTAAAGGCATACGGGGTATACTGATAACCTCTTTATAACCTTGTTTATTCTGTTCTTTCAGCCCAGTTGGGCGCACCGGCCAACCACTATGGCTTAGCTTTACCAAATTATATAACAATAATAATAATAATATCACAAAGATATAAAAGCAATGATAGGGTTTTAATTTCTGATGCCTTTCAGCCTAGGAGAGCGGACCATCAGATCTCTCGGCTGTCGCCTGTTAAGCCTTCGCTGTGGATGTGTTCTCGCGAGACCAACTGCTAGACTGTTCCTGTGGCTCTTCAGTCTATTATTGTACCTGCTAGAGTGGTGATTTATTTGGTCAAAAACCGTAGCTAATTTCAGGTATCTATAGAGCATACTGTTGCGGATGTACCACTCACATCCAGTGATAAGCCTTATGGCCCGTTTTTGAGCCACCTGTACGCGTCTGATCTGGCTGTCGCAGGTTAGCCCACAGATTTGGCACCCATACCTCCAAATCGGTGCTATGATTTGGTTGTATATTGCCATTTTATTTGCAAGTGGCAGTTTGCTGCGCGGGCTGAGTAGCCAATAATGCTTGGCCACCGCAGCTCGTATGCGTGTCCTTATTGTAGTCACTTGTTTAGTGAAGGTTAGCCTGCGATCTAGTAAGATCCCTAGGTATTTGGCCGAGTTAGCTTGTTTGAGCAGCACTCCTTTGATAAGCACAGGAGGCGGGTGAAGCAAACATTGGCTGACTTGCCGCTGTTTATTCCGATGTCCCAATGTCTCGCCCATTGCGCGAAAGTTGAGGCATATTGTTGTACATCGTCGGCTGCATCGTACTCACACGACGACCTGTATGTTACGCAGACATCATCGACGAATGTGGCCAGCATTGCGGTCTCGGACGGGCTAGCGTCTGGTTACGGCATGTCGTGGGTGTACAGACAGTACAAAATAGGGCCCAGGACACTTCCCTGTGGTACACCAGCTGCTACTTCATATTGAGTTGAGATTGCCGACTGAAGGCGGACCAGGTACGACCTAAGTAGCCCAAAATATCCTGCAGGCAACTTATCCTTAATTTTGATTAGAAGGCCAGTATGCCAAACACGGTCAAACGCCTCCCTAAGCTCCAGAAAGAGGGCGTTGCAATACTCGTTGTCGAATGCGAACAATATTTGCTCGACAACCCGATGTAGCTGTTCGACAGTGCAGTGGCCAGCTCGGAACCCGAACTAGTGCTCAGAAATAATTCTCCGAGAATCCACAATCCTGGCGGCAATAAGTCTTTCAAACACCTTGAAACCTTGAAAATCCAAGGTCTCAATGTTAATCACATCCACTACTAATAACCAACCAACATGAATAATTTAAATAAATAAACATAAACATACGAATTAACATCACAACAATTTAAAGTGTTCCTTTATGTCTTTGGGTCAATTTGGCCCACGAACATAGTCCAAATTGATTGTTTTGTTTTGATGAATATTCAAATAACTTATTGAGAAACCCAAATTTTGGCTGATCACTTTAACAGGTAATTTTCCAAGAATAAGTTCGAATTCCACGGAGGACAGCTACATTTACATTTAAAATGGATTCATCAAATATTTACTACTGTCTATAAAACTCTTACAATAAACCAAGCTTATCTCTTTTGAGAGATTTAAATCTACCAATCAAACACTTAGTCAGGTTGGATTAAAAGACGAAAATTTAGACTCGATTCGTTTTCATTGACAGAGCTTTATTAGCTGCTGCACAAAATACTTGTACTACGTTTACACAAAAATTTTAATAACAATTTAAAGAAACACTGCAAACGTTAAATTTTTTGAGAAATTTTTACCCCAATGGCACAGTTTAGAATTATTATTTAGATTATTATGAAGAAGCTCTTCACCTACATATTTTCCCATAGTATTCTTGTGCTTTTGAGTTGGATGTCACTATTTGGTGGAAAACATGGCTTTCTCTTTTTTGTGATATAAATGGCTTCTGTTTTTTTAAGCATTTAACATTATTTTCCACAAAACAAAATATGTGGTTAGAAAATTTAACGAGTTCTGTAGCTAATTTTGTATATCAGTGCATAAGGCCCTTGTATAAAGCTGTGTCGTTTGCGAAAATTAGATATTTGCAACTACCATGAGACGGAATATCATATTTACCTATATATATTGTATAATATAGGTTCGAATAGAGATCTCTGTTTAACACCAACGCAACTTCTAATTTTATTTAATGCCATCCAAAAAAATGTAGATTTCCTCTGAATTATGTCAAAGTAAAAAATACTCTCAACTGTAAAAATTAACTTCAAAGAGTTTTGCAATAATACTGACAATAGATGGTCGTTTCAGAGTCAGAATTGGTTGCTTAATAGTTTGCTTCAAAAATGGCTGCTACGATAATCGCCTTTTAATCTTTAATTTTAGAATTGAAGCTTGGTAGATATTTATTTTAGTTTTTAAACATTTTCGTGGGCTTGAAAAATTGCTTTAAGTTTTGGTCAGCTCCCATAGTGTTTGATTCCAGGTAAAGTTTTTTAGATCAAACATCATCTGATGTATTAATCGATTTAGATAATGTACACTAGCTTTATGGATAGGCTGCCTAATTCGGAAATAAATAATTATATTTTAGATATTTTATATATTTTATAATTAAATACTTGACGTGACTAATACATTCCTCATCAGTGCTAAAAAACTTATTACTGGACAGTATTTTCTTTTTTCACTCGAATCTTTTAAAACTAAATATTCACAATCTACACAAATAAAATCAGAGACAAACGTTCGCGAGGTTTCTTCTAAAAAAATGAGACTTTTCGGAACTGACTATGTACATTGGATCTTCAGTTTATTTTTTTGTTACGTTGGTACACAAGCTACCCACATATGTTGACATGATTATTTAAAAAAACAAGTAAGGAAATTTCAGTCGGGCGTAACCGACTGTAAGAGGCCCTGTACCAGTTCAGGTCGCCTAACAAACACATTAAATGTTTCCCGAGCTTATGACCAAACACATGACCACTTCTCACTGCGCGAATATGAATGAAAAGAAAAGGGGGGTCGTTCAAATTCAATTGCTTATAAAATCGTCATTTATTATCCGATTTTGATGAACTTTTTTGATTTGGGCTAAGAAGCACGTTAACTTTATACTGGAGTGCTCTATTTTTTTTTGTGTCGAAGAAATTTTTACCCTAAGGGGTGATTTTATGGGGAAGGGGGGGAGGGGCAAAATTTTAAAATAAACTTGTGAAATTCCGGAGTAGTCCTAGTCGAATGCAAAAAACACGAAGTCTCTATCTATTACCGTTTCCGAGATCCTTTCGTTCACACAGACGGACGGACGGACATGGTTATATCGACTCCTCTATCACTCCTGACCATAATGGGGGTAACTTTGGGGGGGTCTCCGACAATTAGTTCTTCCTGTTACATACATTTGCACAAAACCAATAGGCTCTTGTACCTTCGGTGCAGGGCCTAAAAAGTAGATGAATGAATGCCAGATGACGACCACTTCGGAATATAAGTGTCTCCGAATTGGAATATGGCAACGTATCATTTATTACGTTTATACGAGACATATCATGAAATTGTTTATTTCACCAATAATTAAAATTTCATGAAATTAACTCAAAGTTGCCACCCTTAAACGAGGTGGCAGCATGTATCAGTAAAAATAGTTAGCAAAAATGTTCAAATTAATTTATAATTAAATATGAAATACTATTATATAATGCAGACGAATCCAAAAAAGGCACAACTCTCCGCAATTGTGTTGTTTCCTCCAAATTAAAGTTGGCGCCTAGAGATCACAATCCTAAGATGGCAGTGTCCGAAGAAATACATGAAATAGAAACTTATTCACGAAATGTTTTCATGAATAAACTACATTTCATCCACTCACAAGATCTCTAATACTACTCCATATACAAACACGACTCAGGAGAAATGATGTCCCAGCCCTGTGATGTGCTCTTAGGGTCTCCAACCGGAGAGCTTAGCGTAATACACAACTAGATTTAAGATTTGAAAAATTATTATTAGTCTCTATCAAGAGAAGATCCAATAAAGAAAACACTATATTATTAAAAAAATAAAATGAATAAGTGTTTATACGTAATTTTTTTACTTTTCATGAAATATTTTTTTTGATAAAAATACATTAATTCTCTTTAGTCATTATTTAAAGATTTTACTCAATGCAATAAAACGCAAATTGGAGATTTATGTTTCAGCTTAATTCAAAGTCTCTCGTCTGCTTGATATTGCTATGCCCGTCTGTCCGTCCGATGTTTGTTTGAACAATTAGAACTCGGAAACTATAAAAGCTAGAGGAGAAACATTTTTACTTTTTAGTAAAAAGTAAAAATTGTTCTCTAAAAAGTTTTTACAGATGATATGTATAAACTAACGTGGTTGTAAAATCTTTTTAAATTAAAACAAATTATGAAGCATTAAATTAAATAAAGCAGAGCAGTTATACAAATCTTTAGATCATAAAGAAGCAAGTTTCAAACTATACCAGCAACAGACATTGCTCGCATCATAAAGACAAAATGAATCAGAAAGTCTTACAATGGGTGAATAATAATATTCCATAATTTTTATTACGATTTGTCGATTTATAGAAATATATAAAGCTTTATTATTATAATATTATATTATTATATATTACGATTAATTTTTAAACAATTTCAAGAAAATAAGAAGTTTATCAATTCGTGTAAGTGCTTGCTCCCGACTTCACTTTTCCGTTTTACAATTTCGTATATAAATTGCACATTTTATATGTGAACACGTTTAATCAAATTTTCACTAAAAACTAAAAAATTAAACTGAATAAAATTTTAAAAAAACTTTAGCAGGCATTTAATGAAGTATCACCGAATTGGAAAATAGCAAAGTGTCATTGTTCAATTTATTTCTACTCTACTCTTATATTTTCAAAACTCCATTCTATTAAATAAAATCTGTTTATCGAGAAACATTCAGAAATACTTATGCCTTGTTCAGACGGCAACTCTCATCACATTGAATAGAAAATAGTTTCAAATATGTTCAACGAAAAATTGTCATCAAACTCAACAAAAATAATAATTATTGCCTGATATCTGGCACTGTCTGAACTTGCCATAAAATACAATTATTTTATAGAGACAGGCGTAAGATAATCCATTGAATAAATCTTACATAAAACAACAACAACAAAAAAAGGAACCATTAGACTTTAATTTACACTACGGTGGGTTAAATCTTCTGGGTGATACCTATGTAGTCTTCTTGTGTGAATGAGTTTGCTAGCTAAATGCTGGTGTTAATTCTCAGGGCTTATGGGTTGCCCAGAAAACTCTTTTGTTGGTGATTTATTGTTGGTGCGCGGTGAAGAAAGTTTTTTTAGCTAACCTTTATGCTGTAACAAAATGAATTCTTTCTGCAGCGGCGAAATAAAAAAAAAAAGGCGGTGAATTATATTAAATTGACCTTTATTTCAGGACCAAGTCCTGGACGCAGCAAATTCGTTGAGATAAAAGAGACCGAGATTAATACATCCGCACGTATATATAGGCCAGAATTGTACTAATCTCAACCGGTTATGTGAACGATATATAAAGTTATCGATTATTGATACGCGCAGGTATCATTTGATATTTAAATTTAATTGCTGCGAATTGGTCGAAACCGCTCAGGCGTCGACAGCTGGGATGTGCGTTTAGTCGGGTCCGGTAGTCTCTGCTAAATTTAAATATTTCTTCAAGTATCGTTGTTACTCTTTATTTATGTACTACGGCGCTGTATACATGTATAAAAAATTGAAATTTCTTAAATTCTTTGTTTTGTCTAAACTTCGAAACGACTGAACCGATTTTGACGAGACTTGCACTGCATTTAACAAATGTTTTAATGAGTAACTTAGACAACTTTTCTTTTAGAAAAAATATGAAATAATTAAACCAACTTTCTCGTACAAATTCGGTAATAGCAGAAAATTCAATAATAAGAAGAAAGAACGCTGAAGTCGAGTTTGTTCAACTTCGAATTTCCCTGTATACCCATTGAACCTATAATTAGTATGATTCATATATTTATATATTGATCCCTGTGCTATTTTATTTGCTTTAGTATAGAATACACCAAATATGTAGAAATGGTTTTTTTACAAAACACCAGAAAGCTTGGACAGATTGTTATAGGGGCTAAACCTTTTAGTGGTCTGATATGAATATAAATGGAATATTTGATAAACGATTGTTTTATTTGGACAAGTTTTCCATTGGAATAAATGAAAAATAATAATATAATCATATCAATCCTTTGCCTTTTTTCTTGTTTATAGTTTTCATTCCCCCATTTTTGCATATTGTATAAAGAAAATTTTCGATTTTTTTTTTGGATGTTCTTATTTATTTTTCACTTTAACTATTAATCCGATTCAAATGCATTTTCAAAGTGTCTTTTAGAGTTTCATTTGATTTGATATCTTCTGGAACCTGATATTAATAACTCGAGATATAGTTTAATATGAGAAGCATGTAGCATATAAATTGACAAGAAAAAAATATGAAAAATCTTATATGTATCTCAAAAAATTATGCACAAAAATGTTCTCCAATTTGATTTTCCAGTTTAACGGTTCAAACTAGAAGAATTACATTTTATAAATAAAACTAATAAAACTTAAATCATTTAATATAAATTAAAAGTTTAATTTTTTACACACACTTTTAAAAATTATTTAATAAATTTAAATTAACTTTATATTTTAATGAAAATACTTTATATATTATATATATTATATTATATATTATAAGTTTCGTGTTGTTGTTTAATGGCATTCCAAGAGCACGGTATGAAGTTCCTACGACTTTTTAAAAATAACGTAGGAACTCTATACCTCGCTGATGGCAGAAACCAGGCAAAGAAGAAGCGTTTCTTAAATTATTTCGGTGCGTATCTTGTAACTGACACAACCTAAAAATTCGTGCATAAAATATTTATATTTTTTTTTTTTTTTTTTTGTTTGACTTACCCGCATATCCAATGAGAAACAGATTCCCTTAAATTATGCATAAAATTTATGGTTTTTTTTTTGTTCAATATTTTTTTTTTTTCATGTTAAACAATAATTTTTGAAGTTTGAAGAAAAACACGTTTTTTAATCTTTTTTTTTTGGACTGCATTATAGATTCATAGACACACTACAAATAAAAACGTTTTAAGAATCGTTAGTGATGTATTTCGTTGGCAATTTGAAATATTTCGGTGCTGTTCTGAGTTTCAATTTTTATAGAATTATTCCTCGGAAATTTAAGCATACCAAGCTCCAATTTTGACAGCATTTTCTACTGAAATTTATTTTCTTTATTGAATTTTGTTGGTATTTCTTTTGAGCTGTTCTGACTTTCAATTTTGACAGCGTTTTCTATTGAAATTTATTTTTGTGTTCGATTCTGACTCGATTTCAATTCTGAGCTTGTCCGAGTAATTTTTGATGCTGACTCGATTTCAATTCTTAGCTTGTTCGAACTCCAATTTGAATAGATTTTTCAGTTGAAATTTATTTGTTTGAGTTTTTGATGCTGACTCGATTTTAATTAAAAATTTTTGTTTATTCTTTTTACAAATTTTGACAGCTTTTATGTCTGAAATTTTGTTAAAATTTATTTATTGCATTTATTTGCCATTTTTAAAAGATTTTGTGTGAAGAAATATTTTGTTTGAATTTTAATTTCGTTTTGCTTCGAAATCCATCTTTTTTTGTTTTTGGCAGAATTTCAAATCTTTTAGTGTTCCTTTTAAGTTAATATTTTAATTTGCTGGAAATATTTCAACAAACATTTTTTTGATATATTCTTATTTGAAAAATTATGCATCTTTTTTTTTTTTTTAATTGCAACCATTTTGTTTTTAAATGTTAATTTAAATATTGCGTGTTTTTTTTTTTGACTTGTTTATTGTAAAATTTATTGCATTTATTTTAGCTTTAAGCTTTTTATTTTTAAATAAATAAATCTATTACACAAGTACACACCCATTTATTTATTTGCTTATTAAATTTGTAATTTATTTTTCTACACTTATCAGTTTTTTTTTTTTTTTTTTTTTTTGTGCATTAAAACTTTCTATTTTTTTTATTTTTTTTTTTATTTTATTGCAAACAGCGATCGAATGATTTTGAAATATTTAATAAATAAAACGCGCGCGCAATAGATTTTATATTGCATTTGTAGATACAGATACAATTTAGCCGTTTAAACGCACGACGTGTTTAGCAATTTAATTGAATTTTATTTTATTTTTTTTTTGCACAACAAAATTTTTTTGCATTTTTATTAAATAAAAACTTTAGCAAAACTTTGCCATTTTTATTTTATTTTTTTTGTTTAAATTAAGGGCAAAAAAGCCTAAAGTATCTCGAAGCGCAACACTTGTTCACATAAAAATCCTTTTCTTTTTTTTTTGTTGCTTTTCTTCTTTCGAAGTTTTACAGTAAAAACTCGAAAAACGCGATTCACGAATCGAATGCGAAACCGGAACGACACGTCTGCATCGCTTGAGAGACCAAAGGAGAATAATTCGAAAAAGCAAAGCAGCAACGAATGACGACGTCGCAGCCGACAGCGGCAGCAGCAGCGACTGCAACATGGCCGTTGGTGAATATGCGCGTGAGAGGGTGGTACAAGAGCTGGCGGTGCTAGAGGAGGAGGCGGCAACAGCAGCAGCAGTGGCGGTGGTGGTTACTTTTCGTTGTTGTTGATGTTGTTGTTGCTATTTGTGCTGAGTGAGCGTGAGTGCAAGAGAAACGAACGAACGAACGAACGAACGAATGATCAAGCACAGTTATACGCGCGCGACAAAAAGTGCAGTTAACAACACAGTTGAGTAGTATAAGTGTGTGCATGTTTGTGTGTGTATGAGTTTAGCTTATCGTATGCGGCATATTGCAAAACGGTGTTTGCTGCTGTCGCTATGCGCTTATACACACACACATATGCACACAAACACATGCAAACACTATCAATCGATAATCGCAAAGATTAGAAACAAACAGAAAAAAAACCTTGAAAAGAGACAAAAAGTCTCAAAAAATCTAACGGTGATCAGTTAAAAACTTTACGTTTTCACTCATTCAGTGCGAGCGAGTTGGCAACAACAAACTGAAACGGTTAATTGTACCGTTTCGTGTTTTTCAAAACATATTGTGTGGTAGTAGCCCACACATTTGTCTACTTCTTTCCAGTTGCTTAAATTTTAGTTCGCTTGCGATAGTCAAACGGAAAAGTTCTTTCGATGCATGATTGTGTTTGTTTATTCGAATACATATGCAAAGACATTGGAGTGTGCGAATGTTATTTGAACTGAAAAGCAGAAAATACATTGCGTTCGTTTTTTTTTTTTTTTCAACTACAAGCTGTTGTTGGCTTCTCTCTCTTTTGCTCATTCTGCCTTTCTCAAAATTGTGGTGAGTTTTGCATTTTGAGTGTTTTTGGTGAGTTTAGTCGACATTGAGTTGAGTGTTTTTCTCCGCATTGCAACTCAATTTCAGCTGCAGGCAACAAATGCGTTTTGTCGCTCACTACAACACTCTCTCTCTCTCACACGCTGTCGCCGTGGGCGCTGTTGCCCGTGCCACCGCTTGAACCTCTTTCCCCTCTGCCACCCGCGGCCACTTCGTTGGATAAGGGAAAATATTTGTGGTGGTGTCTCCAGGATGGGTATAAAGATACTGTTCTGGAGACAAATTTAAAAAAAAAAATATTTCATCTACTGCTTAGTAGATCCCACCATCCCTAGGAAAAGGATGTGGTTCAAGACCACACAATCATTTGGAGGCAGCCCTATGCGCTAAAAAGGAGCAGGGGCTCCTAACTTGTACGAGCCTGACCCGCCAATTCGACCAAGCTTCGGAAAAGTTTGTTCGAATCTGGGCACTCTGGGCGAGTGGCCACGGTGTTGTCATTATTACTGATTTTCTAAACATTCTCAGCCCAGAGCCGCAGACTTTGGAGACGGCTCTAATTGTAGTTTTGCGTTCTCAACTGTCCAACTTAAAGTTAGGTAGTCGTAAAGGTCCAGCTACGTACTGGGCAAGGGAAAAGATAGAAACAATGGTGGGCGATGGCAAGTTTTACTTAAACAATATACGCAAGTAGTGGATCTCTGGCAGGAATCATCCGAATGGCGTTATTTTAAGCAAAAGCAATTTCTCCGTGCCGCTCCAACTCCATCGAAGAAAGCTAAAGCAAAAGTGCACATCCTTAAATATTTGACGGAATTAAATTATTAATCTTCAATAATTTGTTTCATTTTGAGAAGCATTTGCAACCGCAGTCAGCACACACCGAACTACCGCCTGCGCTGCCGCTCAAACATTTGCGTGGGCGCTGTTGCTGCCCGGTTTTATTGTTTAATATTTCTCTTAATTAAAATGAGTAAAAATTTTTAATTAGAGAGCGGCGCAAAGCGGCAAATTAAAATGAAACTTGTACAAAAGCAACAACAATACACACAAATAATCACACGACTTTAATTCAAGGCCAAGTTTTTCATTTTTGTTGTTTTTGTGTGTAACTGAGTTTTTTTTTATTATTAAAAAGAAAAAAATATCCAATAAGAATTTTTTTGTGCAGTCATTTTCTTGCTTTTTCACTTTAATACATTTTCGTTAGTTTTTTTTTTTTGCATATTAAATTCTGTTTAGATTTTTTTTTTTTTTTTTGCGCTGAAGATGCACGCTCATGCGAAAGAGAGCGAGAAAGCGTTAAATAGCAAAAGACGAGCGCAAAAGAGAGTTCGTTGATCTGTTTGATGTTTCTTTTTACGCCTTACTCTTTATTTTTGAACTTCCTATTTCTTTGCTTTCATACTGTGCTGATTTGGCAACGGTGATCGCTAAAAGTACGCATACAACGCTGAAAAGTGTTTAACCCTTTAATGCCGCCCGCGCTTTACATACCAATTAAAACAATAAATCAGAAAAAAAAACCCACCGTCTTAACTAAGAGCGTGTCGCATTTTCGCTGATGTTGTTGTTTATAAATTTTTGTTTTTTTTTTATTTTTTAACGCTGCTTCATATTCATTTACTATTTCTTCTGCTTCTTCTTCTTATTATTATTTTTTAGCTTTGTTTTTCGGTTTATTTGTACGCGTATCTACAGTAGCAGCATGCCTTAAGAGTGTTTTTTTTTTTTTTTTTGAAAGATATTTATCTAGATACAACTATATATAAGTATCTGCACATACATACAAACAAGTTGTTTTGCTGTTGTTTACCGTAAGCACACACACACATGTACAAAGGTACATATATATATATAAAAAAAAACACCGATAGAGCTATAAGACCAAAAAGACAGAAAAAAAAAGTTAAGACCAAAGTAAACAATGTACGTAATTTATACACATTCGCACCATACACTACGAATCTCGTATCGTATCTAGATACATATGGTATATATGTATGTATGTATATGAATATATGTACCTACATATGTCGGTATAGACAGACAGACAGATAGAAAGCCAACTACAGTTATGCACAGTACATTAGAAACAGCGCATAATATGTTTCATATTAAAATATGTTCAGTATTTCCAATAAATCTTTAAAGTTTTTCGAAGAATTTACTTTTAAGAGACTGTCCTTGCGAAAAGTCTTCGTATCAACTAAACTTAAATTCAGCAAATATTATTAAAGCATATTACGGCCAAAATATTCAACCGATTTTAGTAAGTTATAACCATTTCACAAAATTAAATAAGAAAAATTAAAACAAAAGAATGTCGACTGTACTCGATTTAAGGATACACTGTACCCCTTTGCACCTAAATTTGTATAGGAGATACATACCTCTGTGGTATAATTTGTTAAAACTCTAAAACACCTTTTGTTTTTCTCTCATATTAGCACTGAGGAACAAATACTTCCTAGAGGAACATATACTTCCTACTATTTACATAAGCTTATCCAACTGAAGATGATCGCCACAATCAAATAGTTTTTGAAGTCTTTAATAAGTTAACTTCTGCCATTACACATGTTAGTAGGGCTTATATTTCTTAGAAGCATGATAGGAGTATCGATATTTAATAATAGTTCCTGCGGTGTTAAGCCAGAAGCGAATTTAAAATTCTTGAGAAAACTGGACAACATCGTAAATATTGACTGTGTTAATTTCCCACTTGGACATGGACTCTGTGTATAATCAGATTCAATCACAACCAGTGAAAGTCTCTTTCAAGTAAATTTTCTAGTCGTGTATATACTGCTTCTATAAGATGCTCCAGACTGTGAACTATCTGATCTAGTGTCTCATTTTGAATCGGTTTCCACAAATATTGATTGAGCATTTGTTCCGGGAAATCTTCATTTCTACCAAGATGAGCTCTCGTAGTCGTTCGCAAATTTAGTTATTGAATAGTATTCCATAAAGAACAAGATTAAAGACAGGCTTTGATGATATCTGCACGCATCCCTTTTGGAAATAAATAGAGTGTCTGCCAGCAAACTCCTCCCATAATGGCAATAGAGCTTCTAAGGTCTTTTAACGTTTGATCCATAGTTTTAATTTTAGTATAGACTGTACTATTTCCATCAAGGTAGCACAATACCAAAAAATAGTTTCAACGAAATATTTCGTTCGTATTGACAGGTTAGGATAGAGATCACAATATATGGAGTTTGTCTGAAGTTTCCGGTTTTCTTTGATAATTATATCCAATTTTATTATGGTTTTTAAGGATCTGATGAAAAAAAAGCATTAGTATTATATCCATTATATAAATCGTAAATTAAAGTCTCGAATTCATAAAAAAAAATCAACACTTTTTTTCAGTTCTTCCTGAATTTTTAATTTTTTTCCCGAAACATTTTGCCGACTATTTCCAATATTTTTTTTACAAAATTTAGTTAAAGCGATAGTGTGGGAACAACTAACAGAAACAACGTGTAGAAAGACTGAGTTTAAAAGCATTCGGTAGAAATTTTGATCACAATTACTTCATCACTTAGCGATTGAATTTCTATAATTCGATCGCAGCGCCAACTACAGGGTCCAACTGTGAATGTAAACCCTCTCAAATACACACAAAAAATGTTATCAAAATCGGCTCTGCCGTTTAGGTGGACTTCAATGACATAGACATGTGCAGAAGAATTAATGAAATTGAAATATACTCCCATCTACTGAATACTTAAACAATCTAGATGTATGGTATTAGATGCTTAATACCTATGAAAAGATTTATGTACACCGCCATCTTTTAAAAATTGAAAAAACTTGGAAATGAATTAAAACCCTTAGACTTATAAAAATGTTTTAAACTTGCAATCAAAAATACTCATAGTCACTTATCGGCATAAAAACTAAGTTGGAGCAAACATCACACATATGCAAAATATTATCAAAATCGGTTCAGTGGTTTCAGAGATTAAAGTGAACAAACATCGTGAAACTAACTAAACTAGTTCCACTGTGCGAGATTATATCTAGGATTATATCGGAAATAATATCTAGCCAATGGTTCTGTACTCAATTTGTTCAAAGAAGAATGTCATAAAATATAGAATTTGCAAAACAAGACATTATTTTTGGCTAAGTGTTCCAAAGTTCATGGAGCAACTCGCTTCTTCGCCGAAATGGCCAAGAACAATATTTTTTTTTGGCAATGAGAAAGACAGAATCCATAAATAAGCATTTGAGAGCGCGATGGCGCTTATACTTTTCAAGATGTTTCTCTAAAATAGGTAAGAACTGACTATGCATACATATAAGTTGATGCACTTAGTGAGTTTTTAGATTATGTACTCCATTTACTTGGAACTTTTACCCGAATTTCGGGGTTTGTACCAAAAGCGGAGTAAATATGCGCGGAGTAGGGAATTTCTTTTTTTGAGTTCTTATTTCACCAGTTATCAAATCGAGTCACACAGCTGGAAATATTTTGCGCTGAATTCGAGAACATTTCATAAAGTTCTGAGCTTGATTCAATTCGATGCTCAAATATTTCGGTTACTTAATCATATAAGAAGAGGGTCAAAACGCCATGTAATATGCTTTGGAACCATTAACCATTCGCACTGAGAAACTAACTTTTGTCAAATTTGATCCCATTTAGCCGGCTACAGTTAAACTGGGTTTTTTTTAAACATTAGCGAAATCTGGAGCAGAGGAAAAACACTATAAATGATGCTCTGTTGAAGTCGCATTGCTCCAAAAATCGATAAATCCAGCAACATACCAAGACCAAGGAACAATTTGACAAAGAAAAGGCAGTTCCGAGCTTCTTTATACTATGTATTCACACAAAGTTAAAATACAATATTTTCCTCAGATTTTTGCGATTTTTTAATTGACCCAAAAAAAACAAATATTTTTCCATTGAAAAACTCAGAAAAAAGGAGCAGTTTTTTGTGAGTAGTACTGCTTAGAGAAGAAGGTCTGACATGATCATTAAATACTAATCTTAAGAAGAGAAAATAGAAGAGACTAAAAAGTGATGTTCGCGCTTAACATCCCAAGAATAAATTTACTTTACCGTAGGGTGTGCTTAGCCAGACATCTATGTGCATATATTAAAAATAATGCTAAACATCTAATACCCTACTTTCCTATGATCCACCGAACCTGCATCTACTTAGATCTCGCATGCCTATAGTGTAATGCACTCAACTATGGGGATTTTCACCCCGCTTCATAGACTAATACCGCTTCCGCTGTCAGAATTTCCATAGGATGTTTCCTGCGACACCCTGAGGAATGTACACTCCTATAGTTTCTAGGCAATATTATTCTGTAGTTCCTTTGGTTAGCAGTCTTCATTCCACTTTTCCATATAAGTGGACCATATATCATTATGAATTTGGTTATACAATGAAGCAATACTATAAGGATTATAACTATGAACACTTTTCAACTTGAATATACCAAAAACTTCTTATAAAACAAATGTGAGTGCAAGTTAAAAGTATTTCACTCTTCTCTGACTTAATATGATTTTATTGCGCAGTCAGGAGAAGTCTAATTGATCTTATTATCTCCACTTTCAGTTCAAAAAAATTACTCCATTTTGAGTCAATATCTCAAAGTTTTAGTAGAATGTCACCGAATGGATAAAAATGTATAAAATTATTGGTGAATTTGGAAAGAATTTTTTCTGAAACTATAATCGGAACACCATAGAGTCAAACTATTGCTTAGCAGGGCTTACTGGGCACTGTTAGTAATAGTAAAATTTTTTATAAGTAAATCTTTAAGCAACATAATTCCAACTGTCACTCTTCATCTGAACATAGCTGTAACGTGTACAGATGAACGAACAGCAAAGTCAGCGACCACGCGTAAGCAGAAAAAAAAGACAACAAAATCAACATCAACAACAATAAAAGCATCAAAAACAACAAAAACAAAAACGACGACGAAACGTCAATAACACTGAGAAATTTATTATTATTTTTATGTTTAAATTATAAATTTTACCGCCTTTTTTTTTGAAACAAATTTGGCGCGAATTTTAAAACCGCTGACCCAGCGTTGTTTTTTCGCATCTTTGCGCTGATTAACACCTCGTGCGCTCTTTGTCGCACTCTCATAAAGTCATATCAGTTTATTTTGTCCATAATGGCGCACGTGTTTTCAGCGGTCAGACTCACAACCCCCCCGCCCCCTGTTCAACAGACCAACGTACTACAAGAACCAATATGAAATCAATCAACAATTAAATATTCATAGTGCGCACTCTTTCGCGCTAATGCTGCATGTCGTAGTGAATGTTTTTCTTCTTTTTGATTGTTCAATCGCACAGTGGGCCTCATCATTGAAATGTTTATTGTACTTTATCGCTTATTGTTATTGTTTTTTATTTCTTTAGTTTTTGTACTTTTTTGTTATCGTCTTCGTCTTGCAATTGAATACCCTACATACATAATATAGTGCAGTATATTAGTTGAAATATTTGAAACAAAACAAACGCTTTAAAGGTTGTTAAAGCTTTTGTTTTTCTAAGTTAAAGTTTTTATTTTAATCGTCTTTTTTTCATAGCCAACGTTTAAATAAATGTATCTACGTCCGTTTTGTGTATTTGAATATTTTTTTGTATTTCAATAATAATAAAAACCTTTATAGCTACAACAAAAACTAATGCGCTACTAAGCCATCAGATAAAATAAAAAATATCTATTAAAAAAGTAAATGAAAAAAAAAAGTGTATTTATTTTTTTTTATTTACAAAAAACAATAAACCGAAAAGGTGTGATTAATCGTCGTTTTCTTTGTCACATCTAAAAAATACTAAAAAAAAAAAACAGCAAAGTATCTTACAAAGCAAACATGGAAAAATATTTGCATGTGTATTGTAGATAAAATATCTACGGGAAAAAAATCAATCAACGTACACAAATATTTAATTTGTTAAAAGAAGTAATTATTCATAAGCTGTAGACAAAGGCAAAGCAGTGAATTAAATAAATTTATTTTCATTATATTTAATCATGAAGTCTTGTAAAATGTATCTTAATTCTCTAACAGTTTTTTTTTTTTATAAGTTGGACCTTGTCAAATTAATCAAGAATATTTACACATTTTTTATAGACCATGGGATAATAAGATAATAACTTGTCTATAGGACATATATCTTTATTAATATTCTATTAAAAAATATTTACAGAGTCTGATTTAAATGTTTTAGAACCAATTCAAAATAATCAGTTCACATTGAAATGAAGCTTTTAACTTATCTAATTTGAGTTAGATATCTTGTGCGGGCGTCGTCATTATAGGGTTACCTCTAATAATGAAGAGAATCAGTTCACATTGGGTCTACAACTTTCAAATCAGACTTTTAATGGTCCTCGGACTCTGTAAATATTGATTTATGATAAATGATTTAAGCACCTCCACAAGGCAACACGGCTGAGTCCAGATCAAATAACATGGAACCAAATTGAGCAAGTTTTGATGGACGGAAGGCACGCATCGAGCGTGTTGGATGTGCGAACATTATGTGGTCCCAACTTCAACTCGGACCACTATCTTGTCGAAGCTAAGGAACGCACTAAGCTATGTCACGAAAGCCAGACATCGGCAATCTGCAGTCGCAACAGACCAACAAAGCCTTTTCAAACACATTCTTTCGACTGCTCCGGGAAACCTCTACGTCTTCTCAAGATATATGTGAGCAGTGGAAACATATCACGCGCTCCATGGATAGGGCTGCCAAGTATGTCTTTGGTTATACAAATCCTTTGAACAATTCTTGGTAATACGAGGCATGTCACAATGCTACTGCAGGGAAGAACGTTTGCTATCAGCGACCAACTCTGCAGTCGAGAGCAACGCGAGCTGTTAAAGAGCGATATCGAGAGAAACGGAGAGAGAACAATACGCCTTCTCAGACGCAAGAAAAAGGAGCAAGAACAAGGCGGGAGTTTGAGGATGTTGAGATGTTACGTGACAGAAATGAAGCTCGAAAATTCTATCACAAGGTCAAGCGTCTGACTGAAAGTTTTAAACCCGGAGTAACTTTCTGTAAGGATGACAATGGAAATCTGGTAGCGGATGAACAGTAATCACTGAGATTATGGAGGAGTCATTTCTCCAACCTTCTTGAAGACGATACAGCGCCAAATACCGCCGATACCGAGGAGAGAGACACTGGAACCTCCAGCTAATGATGGCAATTTTGTAGAGCCACCGAACTATAACAAGGATGATTCGGTTATTAAAAACCTGAAAAATAACAAAGCGACAGGCTCTAATGGGCTGCCAGCTGAGTTATTCAAGATCGGTTGCGAAGAGTTGTTTAGGAGCATGCACCAACTTTCATGCAATATATGGTCCGACGAAAGCATACCCAATGACTGGAATCTCAGTGTTCTCTGTCATATCTTTAAGAAAGGAGATCGCACTGTTTGCGTTCGACCAAGAGAGGTTTCAGGCAGGGTAATCCACTATCGTGCGATTTTTTCAATCTTCTGATGGAATTCATCCTACGCCAGCGCCCGTACACATAGAATATGTCTAGTTCGATCTTCCAAAAGGAAGTGATGTTGCTCGCGTACGCTGATGACATTGATATCATCGGAACGACGAGACAGCAAGCCATTCTCAGAGATTGAAAACCCATCTTGGCTCATGGATCTAGGACAAAACAAAGTACTTGGACGATCAGTGACGATGGAGAATTTCAACTTCAGTGTTTTAGAAAACTTCGTCTATCTTGGATCCGAAATAACCAGCAACAACAAGGTCAGCCTGGAGATCAAGCGAAGAGTCACGCATGGAAATAGATGCTTTTTTGTGCTGAGCAAGCAAATGAGAAGTAAAGCCCTCTCTTGAAAGACGAAAATAAAGATCTACAAGACGCTGATACTTCCGGTCCTATTGTATGACTCAAAGGCATGGATCGTGATTGAGTCGGATGAGACAACGTTGAAAGTCTTTGAGAAGAAGATTGTTCGCAGGATTTTCGGTCCTATTAGAGTCGGCGTCGAGTTTAGGTCCCATATGAACCGCGAGCTGTACGAGCTATTCGATGAGGTTGACATAGTCCAGCGCATAAAACTCCAGCGGCTGCACTGGGCTGGACACCTCATTCGAATGGATGAAAGAGCTCCAGCACGCATGGCTTACATTGGGGAGCCCAAACTTGATTGAATGTCGCCGAAATAGAGGACGAGCGGGGACTCGATGGAATCTCCGTACTTGGCATTCAAAACGATTGGCGCCAATAGACATTGGAGGCTGGCGCGCCTTCCTAGTTGCGGCCATGACCGGAAGACGGTTGATGGACATTTAAGTAAGTAAATAGATGCTTTTTTGGACTGAGTTAGCAAATTTTAAGTAAACTTCTCTCTCGAACGACGAAAATCAAGATCTACAAGACGCTGATTGAACCTTTGAGACAAAAATTTTCCACAGGATCTTTGATCTGATAAGAGTCTGCGACGAACTTTAAGAAATTCAGTGGTTGCACTGGGCTGATTACCTCATTGGTATTGAAAGAGTTCCAGCACGAATCGCTTACACGGGAGCCCAAACTTGATTGATGGACGACGAAATAGAAAGCACGCGTTGGAATAACCAGGTATGGAGATCTCTCTCCTAAATTGGGCAATTGCCGAACGACGATTGACGGCCACTCAAGTAGAGCTCAGTTAGGAATATATCTTTCATACAAATTTAGGTTAATTGTGATTACAGGGTATCTTCAAGTCGAGCACAATTGAGAAAAATCATGAAAATCGTCAAAAAGTTGAAACGGAAAAATTCATAATTTTGTCATTTATCAATGGATTTGGATCAATTCTAGCTTATTCTTTCGGGAAAGTTTCACGTTAAAAAATTGAAACATGACACATTTTTTGCTGAATTGTTTTTTCCAGAACGAAATGTGTATGCTATAGGAGAATCTCTATAGCAGCAGCGAGTAAGAATGAAAGATAGAGCGAGATGAAGTAGCTTCATCATAAAAATTCTTAACCCTTTCAAATAGACTTCGCAGTTATCACAAAATTTTTAGAATGCACATTCCAATGGTTAAAAAATTTTTGATGTAGAAAGAATAACTTCTTCAGATACAGGGAAACATTTAAAATATTATATAACAAATTAATTCATGGTTGGTGTCAATTTCCACTTGAATTTTTACAGTTCAGACTAGTATGTAAAATATATCTCATACAATGTATCTGCGAGATATTTTATATTTTATATATTTAAAAATCAATTATTTCCAAATCGTTGAATATTATTCATTCGCAAAACTTGCGTCAAAGAAAAAAAAAAACAAAAAAAACAGCAAGAAAAAAGAATTCGAATTGCACATGACCTTCAAAATACAACAAAAGCAACAACAACAAAAAGAAATATGAAGAGAACGGCATATAAGTATAATTACAACAACAACAAATAATAATGAAAAAAAAAAAAATAAAGAAACAGCAGCAATGAAATGGTGATTCAAACAGGTTGTTGCTTTTGTTGTTGTTGTTGTTTTTGCGATTTGAAATTGTTTTTGTTTGAGATACTTTTGAAAATGAAGCAAATAAAAAAAAAACTTAAAGAATAAAAAAAAAAACGCTTAGGTTACGCAAACTTTCCCATAAACACATATAATACAGATACATCGCAAGACAGGCAAAGATGTTATAGACTGAGATGAGTATAGACCAGCGGACAGACAGACGACAGATACAGATACAAAACGCTTGCATGCTGAAGACAACAACACTCTAAGATGTATCTGTATTGGACTAACTTGCATCAGGCATTAATAAACACTCAACAGGCAAGCAACAGGCAAAGAAATAAAAGAAAAATTAAAAGCCAAAAGTTAAATGAGAAGAGAAGTGTTGAAGCTAAAGAAAAATCATCCGATTTTTTTTTTTTTTTGCTTTCAGCTTGTCTCAGCTCATATTTGGCTTGAATTATTATACACTATAAAAGTTGGTGTTGAGGTATATTAGTGTAATTAATTTCAAATAGAAATAATAAAATTATATTCGAAGCGGTACAGGATGTCTCGAAGTCGAGCACACTACACTGCACCGTTCATATTTATTTTTCCAAAAGTAACACAAATTGAATTTAATGAGTTGAATGCTCCTTTGTAGTTGCCAAACCTTTTGTATTACCATAGAATTTCATAAAAAATATAAAATTATTTTTAGATTATAGTTGAAAATATGAAAATAACTCACTTAATATGCAGGTGTAATTCAATAAAACATGATAATATGGCATCAATTGGGTGAGAAATTCCAATCCTATGTCTTGATATATCTCTGACATGTTTGCCATAGTGACATTAGGTGCTTTAGTTACTTCGATCGCTATTGAAAAATCACCTTTGTGAACAGCTCCATGAATCACTACTCCCCAGTTTATCCTATGCATAAACAGCTCTAATAGATGGATTGATCTAGCTTTATCCGTACCCAGTGTTAAAGACTTAGGTACTATAATAGTAGCTCTTATTTTATTTTATGTAGATGTACATTTAATCAAAATTTTGAGTTGTGAACTTGAAATTATTTACTATAATTCGATTTTGCTTCTAACTTTCAGATGGAAGGCTGCTGTTATTCAAATTCAATGTATGCCTATCAAAATATACATAGCCGCTGTGTAGCTAACACCAAGATATGCCTTCAAACTGGATAATATCAATCAAGGTCTAGGTAATCACTTTATTGCTGGTGGAGAGTACAACGTCAGGCATCCATGGTGGTGCTCAAGAATTGTGAACCCAAAAGGTACCAAAAATAACTAAACTACAACTACCAATAAGCCAACATTTTGGTCTACATCTCCCCGAAAAATAACTGACCGACTGAATTTTGTTGTTTACTCTGGATACTGGATACTAAAACCGTTTACGAATAGAAAGAAACTTTAACCTGAGCTCTGATCACTCGCCAATTATCGTGACTTATGGATCTACTGTGCCAATTAAAGAGAGATCATACAACGTTAACACGGCAAAAACTAATAGAAAATGATTTGAGAAACTGGCTGGAATTAGCCTTGACATATCTCTGACGTCAGGAGAAGCCAAACTTCGATGGAAACGCTTACAAATACAATCCATGCAGCTTGATTCCTTTTCATATCACGACTAAATGTATATTCAACCAGACCTCCGTATCTTTTAACAGAACTAAGAAAACAAATTGAACAGAAAAGGAAGCTACAGAATATTTGGCAAACAACTCACAGCTCAAAAGGAGATTTAATATGGAGGCCAAGAATTTAAATAGAAAATTATGACAAATCAAAAAAGGAACCGAAAGTAAATTTCCTACGAAGTCTTCCAATATTTACAAGTAACCTCGAATTCTACTAGATATTTCGACCCACTAAAAGATCTACAACAATAGTTAACAAGGGACAACGTTGCGGAAGTAATGATGAGAAATTTGAGTGTTTGAACGAACCAAATTCGGAATTCGATGCAGAGACAGTTTCTGTGGTGCACAACTTTTTAGACTCGCCATTTCAGTTAAGTTTGAAGGAATCACTATTAAGAACTTGTCTGAAAAATTTATCAGATTGCTTACATACCTATTCAATGTTTTATTTAGACTAGACAACTTCCCGAATCAATGGAAATGCGCCGAAGCAATTATGCTTCCAAAACTGAATAAACTGACCTAAGAGTTTACTTGGGACGATCTCTAAAGTATTTGAAAAAATACCTTTCTTAGAAGATTTTCACCAGTGCTAAACGCTCTCAATATTATAACCAAACAGCAGTTTGGGTTTAGAAGAGGGCATGGAACTTTTGAGCAGTGTCATCGAATTGTTAAAGCTAACGTAAATGCGTTTGAATGTAAGGAATATTGCGCAGGCGTCTTCTTAGATGTTAAACAGGCATTTGATAGAGTCTGACATTAGAGGGTTCTATATAAAATTAGGAAATGGCTACCTGCACCATATTTCTTTATTATCAAATCTTAGCTCAGTAATCGAACTTTCTTTGTCCAAGAACAAAATAGCTCGTCTAAACTGCGAACTAGTATTGCTGGAGAACCACAGTAAAGCGTGTTGGGCCTAGTCTTATACACAATTTTCACGGTTGACAAACCTGTATTGTTAAGTTAGTAACCTATGCTGATGCTACTTGCATCATTGTTACTAGGAAGAATCCTGCCAATGCATCATGCCACGTGCAAGAAGAACTTTGCATGGTCGAATATAGATTGAAAAACTGGAGAATAGTGGTTAACACTGAAAATTAGTTTAAATAAAATTTTCTTTAAGAAAAAAAAAAAGACTGCTCGACAATAACTTTCAACGGCTCTACCATACCAGTCAAAGAGACTGTAAAATATTTGTTAGCGCATTTCGACCGGAGACCGGAGACTAGCAAGGCACACATTTAATCAAAGCAAATGCAGCTGAAAGCAGAAAAAAAAAACAATAAGATACACTGGCTATTAGGTACAGGCTCTCAACTTAGTTTGGAAAAAAAAAACTCAGCTCTATAAAGCAGTTCCAAAACCAGTATGGACATATGTCGTGAAATTTATGGGGAACGGTAAGTAATTCGAACATTGATATCTTGCGAAGATATCAGTCTAAGACACTGTAAACTATAACATGTGCCCCTGATCATCCCTTTGGTTAGAGACGAAATAAGTAGATGATCTAAGATTTATATCAGATTCTGTTTATCGCTTATATGGAGAGTAGGGTATTTTGACCAAACTTAACAGGTTGACTTCTTCTCTTCGTATAATCATGTATACCACATTTCAACTCTATACCTTAAATGGATGCAAAGAAGAGACAAATTGCGATTATAGCTTATATGTGGGGTGGTGCAACGCCCCCTCCAATTTTGTCAAAACGCAGCCTATGTTCTTTCTCATCGTTCCATCTATCTCTAAACCAATTGGTTAAGCGGTTTAGGCGTAAGAGAGGAACATACATCCATACTTTCATCCATTCATACATCCATACTTTTGCATACACGACATACACAACAATAACTTGGCAATAACTTGGCAATAAACCTCTGAGACAATAATAGGGACGTAAGACGTCTAGAAATGTTTAACGTGTTTAATCTCCCTCATAGATTTACAAATTAAAATTAAAAAGGTTTATAATTAATTAATTATTGTTTCACTGGAACAAAATCAACCCAATTAGGTTTATACGTGTTGATCGATTTGAAAAGACAGAAAAGACAACGTAACGATGTTTCAATCGAACGTTTGGCAATAAACCCAAGCTTTTTTTGGTTCATAATCATGAACGAAATATGGATTTTTTTTTGTGATTTGCATTCTATAATTTTTATTGACTAACTTCCGAAATGAAAATCAATAAATGACAAATCTAAGGAGCACTTATGGCAGCGTTTGTATGTTAAAATCAAGTAAAAATTACTCCGTTGGGAGAAGAAAACTATTTCTTTTAGCTACAAGGCCATAATTTAGTTCAACATTGCTTTAAAGCTATGTTTAAAATTAACGAGTTAAAGTTAGTAAAGCTTCTTTATCCATATTATACACCATCTGTGTCTTCATCTCATTATTTTATGTTCCAACATTGAACAAGTAATCATTACTGATTTGCTTATTATTAGAGTTTATTGAAGCTCAAGTGTAAGCTGGCTGTAGTACGAGTATTTCTGGATGATACAATGCCATCATTTAATTTTTTTCAACCTGATGTGCTTCCCCCTTATCCACATTTCTTTCATCTTGCTGTAATTAGCATCCGCAACATATGTTTCTATCATTAAATATTGAAGTTACAAATATCTGCATTTTAATTGAGCTAATTCAGCGATCGATTTTGCGCTGCTGCCCATAACTTATCAGTAGTACAGCAGCACCCAATCTTAATAATGGAAACCACTTTCGGAACTATCTCCACTAAATTAGCCTCAGTCTAATGCACCCACAGTCAACATATTAAGTTGTAGATTTGGGTTAAAGCGGCGTCACGAGCTACTCTGCTTTGTGCGATTGTTAAACAATATCTCACAGCTTGAACCAACTCAACTGCACACATGACCAATGTTGCTAGCTACTCTCTTGCACATGGTCCTTCGAGCCGGATTTTCTATGTTCTTATTTTTCATATATGGTATTGCTATCTGATCTTCGCATTTATATTGAATTTCAACTGGATACGATCTTAAAAGAAATTGATTGAAATTGTGTTTAAAACAGTGCGGATCAAAGCCGATCAAAACTTTAACCAATCTAAGAGCAATAAATATTGGTCTCAATTATCAATTATATGGCAAACCTTTTTTTTTTTAAATTAACTTTAACTTTTGTACCAAAACAACGATTTGTGACTTGTTGGACTTGGTTTCAAAAATAAATGAAAATTAAATATTCTGCCCATTTTTAAATTGCTTACATTTAGAACTGAGTGCATTCGTTTTTTTATATTTTAACATTTAGATTTCATATAATTATTTATAACTGATACAGTATATGACACTCTATAGGCAGGGTACAACATAGTCGATCTCTTAGACAAAACTAAGCTTACTAGCACTTTTTTATATCTTTTTCTTGCAAAGATGATTGTTGTTTTTTTATGTTGTTGTTGTTGTTATTGTGGTCTTTAGTCATTTCTGGTTGCAATTTTTGTATTATTTCTGTTTTTTTTTTTTGTTATTTGTTGTTGTTCGTCTTCAACAACAGCAGCAACAAATACGTACAACAGCATAAAGTTGCTACAAGTTATTTACGATTCAAAGCCATTTAGAACTTCCTGTTCCATGTCTGTCATTCATTTTAAATGTTTCCTTTAGTTGTTTAAATATGTTTGAAAGTTTTTTTTTTTTTTTGTTTCGCACTTACACACACTCTTAATGCATAAGGCTGTCTCTTACTAACTAAAGTATATAAGGCGCAACATCAACATCAACTTCAACAAATTTCTAATTTTTAGCGCGTTTTTTTAATTTTATTTTAATTATATATTTTAAGAAAAGTGAGACAACTTTTTGCTGTTCATTTATTACTTTGCGAATTAGTCTCTTCTACAATTAATTCAGTTTAAAACTTCTTAAACTACACCGCGCTTCATTAATTCATTAATTCTAAACTGGTTTCAATTGTTTGTTTTAAATTGTTGCAAAACTTAAAATCGAATTTATGCACGTATTTCACTTTTGTCCTTCCGTCCGTCCGTCTGTCCGTCCCGAAGTGATTAATTTTCGCGCGTTTTGCGTATGAGTAATGACTCAGTTTTAGACTTTGGTTTCGAATTCATTTCTGTATGTGATTTTTTGTTATTGTTTTTGCACAAGTTTCACATTTTGTCGTCGACGACTTGAGTTTTTGTTTTGATTAGCTTAAGTTTAATTATTATGTCTTTTTAATAGAACGGAAAGAGCGCCGCCTTTTTCTATATACGACTATTATATCATGTGACATTGAGCGCTTAACAACGTTGCAAATAATAAAATAAATGTTTTGTATATAGAAACTTTAAATAAGTGGCCGGAAGTTGAGAAATTGCATAAAAAATTTTTGCACAAATGAGTGAGCCGCAAGTTATTATGAATTATTTTATCTTACCAACCAATCAACAAAATTTCCACTCGTCATCCATTGACAGGCATGTACTACTACGAGTATATATGGCAAATGTACTTGTTTCAAAATTAATTTGAAAGAAGTTTAGCGCGAACTGAAAGTAGACAAAATGATGAAGATATAGAACTAGTTTAACAGATATTAATTCTTCGAGAAACTTTACAGATTTAAATGTATCTAAAAATAATAAATATAGCAATTTATCGCTCCAACTCGAACCACAGAGCGGAATTATAATAACTTAAACTAAGTTCAAAACTTCTTAATATTTTCTGTATGGTATATAAGAAATATGAGGAATACCATTTACGGTAAGATTTGGTGTAACTAAATTCATTAAATTGGTACATTTTTCACAGTTGGCAGATACTCAAATTTAAGTGAATTCAAATCGAATAATCATTTCAAGCTATTTTAACAAATTTATTTTCCGAATATCTTCATGAAATTAATCGAGCGATAGTGTCATGTTCAGCTGTTCATATCTCAGAATGAATCACCAAAATGGAATTGGATCCTATTTCAGAAACTACATAGAACAAAAATGGCTCAATACCAATTTGATATTATCTCCTATATTTCCAAAGATCAATATGACATTTTTTCATTTCATTAACCGAAATCTTCAGTGAATGAACAAAACATCAAAATTGTCCGTGAATTCAAAAAAAATAAGCCGAAATCGTCATTGCGGTTCATGAAATCGGAATTGGGATTCTTCAATGACTAAATACATCACATTTCGGTCGATCATTTGGGCTTCTGGAGAATGTGTGCATGAATTGTTCCGCATTAATTGAAAGACGAGGAAAAGCCGCTTCGGATTCAACATTTGACAGACATCATTAAAGATGCTAAAAAGCATCAACATTTTCAACATTGTTACTAGTGACAAGACATAGTGTTTTCAATACGACCCTGAAGCCAAGCGTCAAATTGCCGAATGAAAGCTGCCCGGTGAGCCAAACCCCAAAAAATCTCGTTTGGAAAAGTCAAAAGAGAATATTTTACAATTCGAAGGGCATTATTCACCAAGAATTCGTTCCACCGGGCCAAACAATTAATGGACCACTCCTTCCTATTAGTTTGCTCTACACTTGTGACCGATTTTTTGACCAAAAATCGCATTTTGACCATCAACCATTCACGGTATTCGCTCAATTTGGCATCATGTGATTTTTTTCTGTTCAACAGCCTATACTAAAATGGAGGCCATCCAAAAGGAGTGCACCGTAGACGTAAAGGTCATTCCGGCCAACGTGCTAAAACCCTCATTTGAAATGTTATTGGTTCGAGCTAAGTGTATGCAGTCCGAGGGAGATTACTTTGAATAATAAAAAAAAAAACAGTTGTATTCATTTTATTGGAAAAGTTCCGGAAATTTTGAGACGCACCTTGAATTCAATGAACATAAAAAAGGTAATTTTTGATATTGGGGTAGTTTCTAATGTATTTTTGTCTGTTAATCACGTTCCTGGGTCATAAAATTGCCTATAACGTCCGGATTTAGAGAAAAAAGGTTGGTTAAAGACACCAAAAAAATGCAAAAAAAATATGTCGATTTTTGTGGAAAGTGGGGTAAAGCCCCCTATACCTTAGGTCTCACCTTTCCGGACGGACAAAAAAAATGTCCGTTTTTGAGTCCTTACCCCTGCTAGTCTCAATTGCTGACGTGATGGGTAATTTTGGGACCCGTGATAGCGGACAAAAGAACTTGAAGAGCCAAATAAATGTAGGAGTCCTTAACTCCAATTTTCCCAAAATCCTTTATTTTTTTTGTTACCGCATAGAGTACACGTTCAAGCTTTAATTTAAGACCTTGCACTGACGTGTTTAAAGAGAAAAAAAAAACCCTCAACAACACTTTTTGTGTTCTTTACCAACCCTACCCCCTTTTTCATCAAATCCTGACTATTTTTTTCTGTATAATAATTAAACAATCCATATAGATACATCGCCACATAGGTACCCACAGCATAAAAGGTTATATTAAGACTATCCAAATGTATATAACAAGCAAAAGCAGGTATGATAGTCCCAATAAAGTGCATACATGAATATATACCTATATATATTTTTTGATCAACATCAGAAATCTAATCGATATAGACATGTCCGTCTGTCTGTCTGTCTGTCTGTCTGTCTGTGTGAAAACAAGATTTTGAAGACTGTAAGAGATATAGCGTTGATTATTTTAGTTAAGAGATTTTAATGCTAGACAACAACTATCCTGCGACAATGAATCTCAAGTTGGACCGATGCTGAATTCCGGTATAGAAACTTCACTTCTCACACTCCAAAGATAATGAAGAGAAGTTCGATATTAATAAATCATTACATACTCTTTTGGAAGGTGTGCTCAAATGATTAAATGGCAATGAGCAAGCTGACAAATAAGCCAGGGAAGGTGCCACAACTTCCTTGGGTCTTTATTATGATATCTCCAAGCAGTCCCAGAATTATTAAATAACTGAATAAAGCCACCGATTTATACTTCTAAAAAAATGAAGATTTAAAAACCACAAATAAATTTTTCGGAAACAAAAGTAGTAGAAGACCTACAAATAAAGGAAAAGGAACCTAAGAACTCATTGTGGTGCTACAATTCGTGAAGCCAGCTGAAACTGTCTTCTTCGCAAAATATGTTTAGTACCTTAAGATACAGAAACTGCTGTGAAGAAGAAGAAGAAGAAGTGATGAAGCATGTAGTAGCTTCGTGTATAGCAATATTGTAAATCGGGCTAATTTTCCTAGGGTCAGTTCAAGTGAAGGAAACAGATTACAGAAACTTAACAAACAAAAAAAAAAAATGAGGGCTACAGAAGAGAAACTTCTTGACCTCGATCCTCTTGTATGGTAAACTACAGAACTTTGAATATCTCTCTTATCAGATTTCGTTGATACTATATTGGCGGGGAACATTATTCGTATGAGGCTGTAGGACAAAAGCACAGAAATTAAAAATTTTGACTTGTTTAAAAGTTACGATGCGTTACACGGGCGGAAGCGGGTTCGAACAACGTATTACGTAACATTGGTCTTTTTTATTTAAATAAGTAGGGCATTATAATCTCCCAAATTGGCAACCCTTTTTGTTTATATTTGGGGAAACTGTGGGCGGTATTGTTCGTCATTTTTATTTTGATTTCGTTTTCAGTATTATTTAGTGTTAACCCAGAAGGACATTGTTGTAGTCAGTGTTGTTAAAGTGAGGTCACACTGTAATGCCCTCAAAACGGTGAGATTTGCATCATCAGCTGTTCTTCGCCTCTCATACTGTCTAGCCAGCCTACTCTCTTTGAGACTATACTTAACTTTGCCATTCATAGCAGCGCTGCTGATTATCGCAGCCGAACAAAGATGGTTAGGAGTTGTCTCACTCTTTCCGACCAGCATAAGTTGCTGTTGAAGGGATTCCAAATTTTTCGAAGTGGCACATATCTTCACGCGTTTCTAACACAAAAGAAGTAAGTAGACAAATACGCACCATACCCGTCCTTGTAATCTCTCACGGCAATGAAAAGTTAGAACCTTCTTTTAATGCAAAGAGAATACAGATTACTTTTCGCTGACCATGACTGGGTCGTAGCAGAGAGGCAGCGGTCCAACTCACATATCCACAAAGAGTGGGACACATATCCTCCACAGATTATGATTTCGAATCATTTTTGTCAGTGTCTGCATTCAAGCCCTTATTGATGACCAAATCGAACACCGGGAAGCCAGTGAGCGTCATCTTTTGAACATAATTGCGGTAAAAATGGTCACTTGGTTGTTACATAATGTTAAGGGAGGGGAGAAGTGGTACAGTAAAACGTTACGGAATGTTTTTTAGGGGACAGGGAGAGTCAAAAATCTTTAAAAATTGCGTACAGTAATACTTGAACGCCCCCTAAGGAGGTTTCACTTCAAAAATTCTTGAATATAAATCAGTAATATAGAATAAACAATAGATTAACCTCTTGTTGCAGTGCTACGGCTAACTTGCTATATTCCAACTCATATTATTTAAAGCGAGAGAATGTAATAATAATTTAGCCACTGAATAAAGATACACAACGAAGTATTAAACAATGTTCGGTGTCATAAAAATATATATTTCGACTGTAAAACTTTTACTTATGCTGTAAAAAAAATATTCTAGCGATTAATTTTCTTCTATACAATATAAATCAGCTTAAGAAGCATTCACAAAAAAAAAAAAAAAATTGTACAACCAAATGCGAACAAGTGTTTCAACTTGTAACTAAAAGACAAAAAAACACCCACACACCATGCCACCACTTGACACTCGCCTTCTGCATATAAATCCCCACCAACATCTCGAATGTCTAAAGATAAATAAAATAAATAGTGCTTCACAGATACATAGTATCGTATATGTGAATGCTCTTTCTTGGCCTAGTGTCAATTTTATTAAATGTGTCAAGCGAACAACACAACAGAAACGAAGCCTATTAATATTCTGAACTCAGTGGGATAAATAGTGCCATGTCATTTATGTAGTAGCTCGAAATAAAACAATTAAAAAATAAAAAGAAATACGTATCAGCAGAAAAGCAGAGGACACACACACAGCAAGTTTGAGATACATATATAAATAATTTATCTATATTGTATATATATAGTCTTATGGAAATATAAATTTTAGTGCATTATTTTAAGAATACTCATTTGTGGTAATTCGAGTTTTCAGTTTCATTTTATGAAGCTTTTGGGAAATATGAGTAGAGAGCTAAACAATTTTTTGATGAATTGAAATCTGTTTAAAAAGATTTCAGAATTGGCTTATGCTAGAGAGTTATATGAGTACTGAGAATAAAACAGTTCTAATATATTATTTAATTTAAAATTTCTTTTTTATAAAAACAATATTTTCCCTGCCTGACAAACACCTTTGGAATATTGATTCATTTTACATTAAAGAAAAAATTCGAAAGAGAAATATATTTTCTTTTATTTTTCGAGCCAATAAGCCAACTAATTCAGCTACAATTAGACATAAATCATTTTTATTAGACATTTCCCCTAAAAACATAAACTGAATGCTAAATAGGCACGCAATCTATGAAAGGAAAAATACAAACAAGCACAGTACGAGTGAGTAAAAAAAGGGAAAAACTTCAAAACGCACGCACAAAAGCGGAAAAGTTGAAAAAAACTATGCGTAAAGTAGTCAATAATCACTAAGAAAAAAATAGAATTATATAAAGAAAAGTTGTACTAGAAATTATCGTAGAAAAAAAGGATATCCACTGCATTGTTTTTGTCGGCGCCTTTGGTCGAGAATTGTAGCTGGTGAAAGAAAAAGTCCAATGGCAGAAACGATGACATGTGAAGTGAGAATTCCAACACAAGCCAAACGAAGTACTTAAAGGTTAAAAAAACAAAAATTGAATCAAGCAAAAAAAAAAAACAATTAAATTGCATGTGGTCGACTAGCGCATACGCTGCGCTATTTTATTAGTAAATTTAAAAGCAAAAGTTTTAATAAATATTTTAAATTTTTCACGATTTGATGACTCAGGTTTGACTATGAGTAGTGAACACTTACAAAGTTTTGATATAAAACAAGTTGACTGACTATTTGTAAAGAAAAATTTTTCCGCTCCGATGGTATAGAAACTTCTTTGAGAAATTATTGTACGATAGCAATTGCAGTATGTATTTAATATCTTCTCCATACATGGCTTTTAAAAATGTAAACAATTAATAAAATATCTAAAGCAAACACCTTTATTCAAAAAATGTTATTGCAATCAGATGATCCAAATTATACATTTTTCCTGAGTTATATAGTAAGAAACACTATATTCTATTGTCCCACTGTACACACTGCTACAGCTAGCTTCGCTAAGCATGGAATGGATTCTGTGTTTGATGACAAGAACGAAAGAATGCATCAACACCGACACTGTACAATGACTCACACAGCTATAACTAGCTTCGCTATAATATATGTGTGTTTGTATAATATTGCGGAAAAAATATTATTCATATAAAATTATTTTATGCATTAATTAATTAATTTTTAGTAGCAATATATGGGATGAACACAACATGCGAAGGACTATCCTAACGTGCACTGCTTGAGCGATTTTATAGAGGGTTTTATTTGATGCATTGATCCAGCTAACTAACTTAACTTTCTATCCATGTGCAATACGACTCATGATTACTCCCCAGATAGAGAAAATTTAAAAAAATTAAGTGTTTAATTTCATTATTTTGCCTCTAGAAATCGATCCATAAACATGGGAGAACGCAATTTAGACACCTTTTAAAAATTTAGTTCAGGCTCTTTTTTTTTTTTTTTATATAGCTTACTGTTACTGTTACTAATAACTTATACTATTGTAAGATCCGATATTTGAACAAAATATATACAAATGAACAAACTTAAACCTAGATGATAGGGTGAGTGAATAAACAAAGCGAAGGATTATATTGTTTGGCAAGTCGGTTGAATGAACTCTCTGGAGGCTCCTTCTCGTTCCTACTCCGTGATTATGCCTCCCTCTTAGGAGACATCGCGCCAGCTGATTCGACCAGACCAGATATGCAGCAGCTTGGCGGTTGATAACATCTCCGACCCTCGGTATCAGGACTTCATTTTCAATATCTCTATGGCGTATGTACCATGCCGCACCAGACATTCTTCGTCAAATTTGAGACTGCACTACTCGTATTTTATTGAGATTCGACTTTTCTGCTATGCCGTATACCTGAATACCATATCTCCAGATGGGTGCCAAAATAACTTTATATATGTTCGTCTTATTGGTAAGCGATATTTTTTTCATGGCATTAAGAAGCCAAGCCATGCTGCTCGCCTTTGTCTTAAGGCAACTAAGTACCTCAGTTATGTGGCGCTGGAAAGTTAGCCCAGATACTTGTGAGCATCCTTTTGGGCTTAGAGCTCTCCATGTAAGAATATCTCAGGAGAGGTGTCTTTTTTATGTGTGTATGTGACTGATAAACACTTGTCAGGGCTTATAGCGATATTCCATCTACAGTCCTATTCCCAAATTCCTTTAAATATATCTGGAGGAGATCTGTAGCAATGTAGACGCATTTGTCACTGGCCAGAACTGCAGTGTCATCGGCAAAGGTAGCAACAAGTAAATTGCTGAGGTTCGAGATTGGGATGCCATGCGTGTACAGGCTGTAAAGAGTTGGCCCTAACACGCTACCATGATGTACACCAGCTCTGACTCTCTCTACTCGAGAGGACAGGCCGTCCTGAACAACTTTGAAAGAGGCAACTTTGAAGGAAGCTTTTGACAATTAGGTAGAGCTCTGCGCTGAGAATTCCTTTAAACTTATGCAGTAGTCCTGCATGCCAAGCTTCAACGACATACTCCTTTCCGTGAAATTCATCAATTGCAAAGTTCTAGGCTTCTAGAGATTTAGCCACTTGCTGCACTCTTCTTGGCGACGCTGTATCGAACGGCTAGAATCGGTCCTCCAGATTTTTCGCAAACGCTTCGGCTCTGTCGTGGGGAATCTTGCCCAAGAGCCATCGGGGTTTCGAGCTGGAAACTTCGTTGCAACTTGCCTCTTGAACCTCCTTTCAGAGCGAAAACTTTGAGCTTTTATCGGGTGTAGCTTTCTTCAGTAAAGGCGTCTGTGGCTTCTCTTTTCAGTAAGGCTTGTACCTTTCTCACCCTGTTAGAGAATCTGCCGTACAGTCTATCTATCGCTTGGTCATTGGTCATATTGAAGTGTAGGAACCATTGTGCAATACGTCAGGCTCAATATCTGGTATTTTTTAAAATATTGGGCACCTCTATCTCCAGCTGCGAATGGAATAGAAAACAATACATAAGCTAGGTTGCGTACCATACCGAACATACATATTCGCACAGTTGCTGTGGAACATGTTGACTCTAAGTAATGTGGTTTTCAATAGGTTTCTCCTCCGTTTCTACTCTCATAGTTTATTACTCTAATCGTTGGCTTTAGTCACCATTTTATCAAGAAGCAGTGAACGATTCAACGAGTCGATTTTTTTTCAAAATTTATTATAACAAATCGTCTTCGGCACACTCTTTGCGAGATATAAAATATTTACGGCCGAAACGAGCGATAAATTCAATGATTAATCGCGAACTTCGAGCAAATCATTTTGATTAATGATTGAATAGTTCTTATATGATGCCGAAATGAACGATAGAGCATTGTTGCTGTGGCTGAAGTAATGCTGAAGATCCAAATTTCTCGATTTCTTGTCATGTACAAAGGAATCGCAAAAATTTAGCAAAAATGTTTTGGGTCTTTAGATCCAACTGCCAGAAGAACTGAACTGAAGCTAATTGAACTGTGCAGCAGTTTGAAAAAATCATCTTCAGTGATGAAGTACATATTTTGTTGAAAGGCCTCATGAACAAATTAAACTGGCGCATATATGGAGAGAATAACTCACAGCAGCATAAATAGTGTTCGGAGAACTTTGTTGTTCGGTGTGTATTTTGGTCAGTGGGCATCATATGTCTTAGGAGGGTCGATGGTCGAGACTTTTTCTAGATCCACTTCCAAAATCGTATTTTTTGGATTTTTAGATTCCGTTTGAAATGGCGAAAATCCGTTTGTTATTAAACAGTGCTTTCAAGCGATCTCCGCGAAATTATGTTTCAAACGAACGTTATGCCCTCAAGACCTTAGGGTGCCAGTAGGTGGGTGGGAACTCTGCCCTACATATATACATTTGCCGAAATGAGAAAGATCAGACAGTGAGTGTCACGCGATATTTAACTAAAACTGACTTCTTTAAAAAAAAATGGCATAAACCTAAACACGATGTGTTTTCAGCAAGGCGACGATACGTGGAATACTAGACATTGGAGTTGTTGTACGCAATGTTTCCAGCAATGGCTGTAGAGATCATGCGACTTAATTTCTTTCTTACTTTATTCATTATCACTACGTAAAGTCGCTAGTTTTGGAAACGAACAACAATTGACCAACTGAAGAATGACATCATTTTAACTATTAATGAGAATTAGCCCGACTTATGCCACAGACTCATACGACATTGAACTTTTCGGATCGGGCACTGCAAGCCTACAACCGTTGATGACATTTGAGTGATATCTAAAGGAACCACTTTAATAAATTTTACTTTTATTACGTTTTATTAAATTTTATAAATGTTTAATAAATTTTATTAAATTTTGAAGACTCTTTATAGACTGCGTCACCATGTAATTAGGAGAATGTTCGATGGTGTCCAGTCGACATAATTTACTTTTAAACTATGCAACAAATGATGAATTTTGGATGAAATGGAGACTCTATCATTCGCACTACGCTCACAGTATTACCTATAGAAAAGTTAATATAAAAGTCATCCCTAAATATTATAGGCAATCTTTTGAAATATATGCATTAGCACTTTAAAATTTTATTATAGAAATAATAATAAAGATATGTACTCGAAATGTACTTCTCTGCACTGATCTAACACTGAAGAATATAGATTCTTATCCACTGTACTCTCTTTCCGGTCAAAAGTTGTGTCATTGTATACAGAGAAAGAAACATTGATAAAAGGAACAACAACAATAAACCATGAACCATGCAGCTTCTAACCATCTTTTAGCTTTGTATTTGTAGCCGACCAATTAGTTGTCGTAGTAGACCAAACTTATTTTGATTGCCACAAACTGCATGACAAAATATAAATACTAAACATAAAAACTAAGTGAAGAGTACTTAAAAAAAAAACAACTACAGCATTGAAAGCCAAAAGTCGTATATAAAAAAAATTATATAAAAAAAAATACTAAAAATATGAAAAGGATATGTGAGAAATCCACCCTTGAATGGTGTATTTCTTCCGTTTCCTTTTTGCGGCTTGGACGGTAGATTATACACGTGTGTATGTGTGTGTATGTGTACGTGTGTATATTCGAGAAGTCAATAATTTTCTTCTTTTTCACAAGTTTTTATCGTTGCTCTATTCTGTCCTTTAAGGACTTTAAGGACAAGCAACAACCACTTGGGAGTGCTTGTAGATGTACATTTGCTGTTCTAACTACATATGTATGTGTGTGTGTGTATCTCTGTGCGTGCCTGTTTGTGTACGTTTTGCTGGCTCAGCACTGGTTGTTCTTGTTGTTGTTGTTGTCTTTGCTTGCGCAAGTAATTTTCCTAAGCGAAGGATATGCGCTATTAGTCATATACGAATAGACATGTGTGAGTATATTTTCCGTATTTTTTTCCTCTTTTTTTTTCTCAATGGCTTGTATCTATATAAGTATCTATCTATGTTTCTATGCCGTGGCGTCCATGTTTATTAGTGCTCTCACACAAATATGCTTTTTATACACAGATATGTAGTACACTGCATATGCAATAATATGTGTAGGAGTAGGCGTCACCACAGCATTTGTTAGAGTCACTCACCCTTGCTTAGTAGCGATTTGACTTTTGTATTATTGCTCTTTTCTCTTTCTTTATTTTATATTTTATATACTGCATGTCCTTATGCAAAAGTTCCTTGCCCTCTGAGGACAATTTGTTGACACAATTCTTAGCTAAGCGGCTTTCATTCAGCTTTGTAGATAGCTTCTGCTTATCTCCATCACTTGCTATAATGTCGCATCACGTACGCATTTCTGCACAATGAATTGTTCCAATTGTGCTTTAATTGTTTAGAAGATTCTTTAATATTAAAAAGCTGTTTTGTCAATTATTTTTAATGTGATGACGTATGACGATTTTTGAGAAATATTTGATTTTTATTTGTTAGTCAGTATCTACAGCTCTAACACTTGTCTTATTCGTTTTAATATACCCCGCTGTAAATGACCAAAGGTAAAAAAAAAGTAAAAAAAAAGTTTGTAAAAATGTTTGCAATAGTCAGAAAGAGGTGTGGCAGACTTCGTTACGTATATAGGCATTCTTATGTATTCTTTATGAGCTGAACGACACGTCTCAAACTAATCATGTCATTCTGTCGCTTGTCAATCTGTTTGTTTGTCTTTGTCAAAATAAAGCTTCATATTATAGCTTATCGACCTGAAATTTGGTATATAAACTTTTTATTTTCCTAGTCTGAACATATTTTCTAACTACCCTACAACTCCCACTTGAAGAAATAGCCCATAGCGTCATAATACAAAGTGGTGCCACTTTCAAAATATAAGTAACTTATCACTCAATTCCATTGTAGGAGTTTTTTTACTTGAAATTTGATATGGTGGCTTACTATGCAGGGGAAAGGTCCGACTAGTTTTAAAGCTTAGGTCCATAAAAACCAAGCAAACAGTTATTATATTTCTATGAACAATTTTTTTTTCATATACTCCGTCACAACTTTAAATTCGTTTTAATGGCTTCTTATAAAAAAATTCACATATTAATAATCGTGCCTTGTCCACTTCTTGAAGTAGTTTTGTATGTAAAAATATCTGCTAAGTTGCTCTGCCTACTTAAAACACGGAACAGAAATTTTTTATGTGTATCTCGAGAGTATTACAACTTTCTTTCCACTGAAGTAAATGTTTCGTCTTGTTTCATTCTGTAAAAAAAATGTAATCCTCAGACAATTTTGTTCTAATTGAGGGACTTATCGGAACTCAGCAAAATATTCTTTGTCCTATCTCACACAAAAAGCATTGTCAGGGTTGGGAAAAACCTCTCCAACCCATCTTACGTGCGAATCTAATGATGGAATACATACTACGTCAGTGACCGTACATAAAGAATATGTCTGGCTCCATCTTCCAAAAAGAAGTAATGCTGCTCGTGTACGCGAGACCGGCAACTCAACAAGTTGTTCTCAGAGAATGAAAAACCGTTTCGGTCATGGGTCAAGCCGAAATACTTGGAGTCTTCTTGAACGCCGTCATCGCGTCTTGGACGGTCAGTGACAATGGAGAATTTCAACTTCAATGTTGTAGAAAACTTCGTCTATCTTTGATTCGAAATGACCAGCAACAACAACATCAGCCGAAGAATCACACTTGCAAACAAATGCTTTTTTGGGCTGAGCAAGCAAATGAGAAGTAAAGCCCTCTCTCGGAAGACGAAAATCAAGATTTATAAGACGCTGATACTTCCGGTCCTACTATATGGCGCAAAGGCATGGACCGTGATTGAGTCATATGAAACAGCGTTGGAAGACACTGGCTGGTCACCTCATTCGAATGGATGCGAATTTCAGGACGCATGACTTACATGGGAGCCCCAAATTTGAATGTAGGACGACGAAATAGAGGACAATCGGCTACGCGTTGAAATGACCAGGTATAGAGAGATCTCTTTGTACTTGGCATAAAAATAAACTGGGGGCCATAGCGCACAAGACTACAGCATCTGGCACGCCTTCCTGTATGGGGCCAATACCGATCGAAGTTTGAAGACCATCTAAGTGAGAGTAAGTTTTGCTAGATTTCTTTTATATAATATCTTTCATATAGTTTTAATAATTGATAAATAATTTTTTCAAAATAAAAGACGAAGATCTAAGAAGTCTTGCTCGGTCCTGATGTGTTTTCAATAACAAAGCGTTTATTAAGCATCTAACTTGAAAATAATGTAAATATCGACTGCCGAAAACTGCCGATTTGGCTTTGAATTAAATTGAGAAAAAATTCCCAACACACTTCAAGTTTAGCTAAATCTAAACACTTAGTCCGCCGATGCAAAAAAAAAATCAAACTTTTAAGCATTAAAATCATTTGGCAGTCATTATTATGTATCGAAAACGTCATTAAAATCAGTGTTTGGTGATTTTTTTGCTTTAATAAGGGGTGTTCCAATGCACCTGACAATCGCTAGAACTACAAAAAAGGCCCAAAAACAATCCGTCCAGAAGATTGACCACTTTGGCACGATATTGTTTAATTAAATACATATTAAGAGGTGTCCCAATGCACCCGAAAAATTACTAAAACCTCCAATAAATGCACAAAATCAATCACGCCAGAAGAGTATGAAGACTTTTTTAATGGTTTTGATTGATTAATTGAAATTAGGAGGTGTTCCAATGCATCTGACAATTGTATAAACCACCAAAAATGGCAAAAAAAAAAAAAAGGCTAAAGCAACAACAAGGCTAAGAAGCAACTAGGTCCGAGGACTGCTTCATTAATGGGCATTCAAAGGTGTACCCAATAAATACTACCACCACCAAAAAAAAAAAAAAGCACGTAAACAACCAAGCAACAAAGAGCTTTGCACTTGTTTGCTTGTTTAAATGACTTTCAAGAGGTGTCCCAATGCTCCCGTCACTCACTAAAACTACAACAAAAAAATACACAAACAACCAAAAGACCAGAAGAGTTCTGAAGCTTTTGCACTTTTTTCACCAATTAAATTGCTTTAATGAAATGAACCAATATATCCGAATTTTTCCCAATTAAATGAACTTCTTCGCTTCGCTTCTCAATTGATTGTTAAACTTTACCTAGCAACGATTTTAAAAAAGCTTCTTTTGCAATATTCTAAACAGAAATCTCCTATTTTGAATGCTATAAAAATATGTACCTACATAAATTTTATATATTTTCCACATTATAGTAAAAAAAAGCAAATACCAACCTATTAGATCTTTCCAATTAAAACACTCAGCAGGGCATTTCGCAGTCGTGCACACACAACTATTTAAAATATTTGCTTGTTTAATTTAATAAGCAATCGATAAGCACGTAGTCCGCATTGTGTCATAGCTGCTATTTTTATAAATAATTACGCGATTATTTTATATACTACACGCGATAAGCGCAATCGAATTAGGGTTTCTTGGACCGACAAATTAAATTTCGATTGATAAACTGTTTCCGAAGTAAAGTGTCTGATGTCTGCCAAGCCTTTTGCCGTACAAACACATCAGCTACGCAATATCTTTTTATGTATTTTTGTAGATTATCTAAGAAATTATGTGCTGTTTTATGCTGAGCACTCAATATACCGGCTTAGAAAAATATTAAACCTTTTAATACGAAATTCTACGAAACGACACAGATTTGACACGAAAATAAACACACACTAATCCGTGATCCGTTTTAGTCATAGTGTCTACAGAATCTCTGCGTGGGTATACGCCACTTTTTTGAACTTTTGATGTTCCAGATGCGCCACACTTTTGCGTTTAACCGCTTTAAAACTCATTGATTTATGAACTATTTCATTAAAATTCATATCTTTTTGTTTTTTTTTTATTTTTTTTTTATAAACGCTCAACACCGCACTTTAGCCGAGAAAAGATTTCAAAAACTGGGCGTTTTCTTTTATCAAATTCAACCATGAAGCGTATTCTGGTCTGGCTGCACCTACGCGACGTATACACCAAAAAGATTTATGAGCCGCAACGTTGCTTCAAAATTGAAAAAATATGATTTTAGAAAGTTTTTTTTTTTTATTTCGCCGTTAATATAATATTTTATAAGGCGTCATCGAGACACAGAGAAGAAAACTAACATAACAAGAAGATACATTCACATCTAGTATGAGTATCTCTAATAATTCGCCAGCGTACGAGTATTTCGTGCGCCGAACTGTTGATGTATGAATTGTGTTTTTTTCGAAAATGCGTTGATTTTTTTTTTTATTGTAGAAGATATATATTTCCCTCAGCATATTATTATTATAATTTTTATATTTTCTTGCAGATTCAGCTTTAAGCCTTAAACTTAAAACATATTTTGTATTGATTAAAAATTTTTTTTTTCAAAGATTTTTAGGTGGCACAATAAATCTTAATACTGTCAAATATTTTCGTTGTTGTTGTCTTTTATATTTTTTTTTTTTTTTTTTAATTTTTGACAAAGTACAACAAACAACGCCGAACAAGAATTTATATGTTTAGCTTATTTGTAGCGTAAGATAGTATTTCATTGGAGATGTTTTTTGGTTGAAAATTGAAGCAGTCCAGTGCAGAAGAAGGTGTGCTGAAGTGTTGCCATAAATTTAAATTTCCATAATTTTCTATGCTGCTGATAATTTGGAACAGACAAGTAGACCTTTAAGGAAAAAATTGAATAATGGTCTTTTCTTTACAGTTTTTATGAACTTGGCGGGAAGTTAGTCATAAAGTTCAAAGTTGTGAGAGCGCAAGATTAATAAGTTTTGACTAGTTTAAATTGTATTGGATTCATTCACATTAAATTTTGAATAAATAATTCAGAAAAAAAGCAGCTAGAGTCTGAGTTTTTATAGTTTAACAATTTGTAGCCATAATGTGACATAAAAGTAGCCACTAATAAAAATAGCTTCAGAATGTGAAATATGACAATGCAAGCTCTCACACATAGGCTCACACAAGAGACTTTTTGAGAACTCAAAATATAGAATTGATGGGACATTTTCCTTACCGCACTGATTTATCATCCAATGATTTCTTATTAATCCCAAACATCAAAAAATAAACTGTGTGGTGAACGTTCTTCTACGCCCGAAGAAGCTGTGTGGAAAAAGTATTTCGAAATTTGGTTTGGGAATCATGGAGAATATTTTGAATACAAATAAAACCATTTTCGTTTAAAAATATTTGTTATTATTTGCTATTTCCCAGAACAAGGTGTTACGGTGTACGTTGCCCATTAGTAAATATCAATAAGAAACATCCATGTCGACTTTTAAGTGGATTTGAAGTAGATTTCACTCAAAAGTCTATAAGTGAATGATGTATTTATATGGAGACTACCCCTATACAGATATTGTCATACTGCTAAATGAAACCAAACTGTATAGAGGTGTAGCACCGAGTATTAATGGATACAGCTCTTATGCAGCCAACCAGATGCAAACTAGAGAACACAATGGCGGAGTTGCTGTTCTATTAAAATAAAGACTTGCCCATTTCTCTAAAAACGAAGTTACCACGCCTGAGTACCAACTTCCAGTTTTAAAAGTTTCTACTGTCTTAGAAGTAATAGATTTTGGTGCTATTTATTGTCCCCTTCTATAAATGATCTAAGAGCAGTAGATTTCGACAAAATTCGTAACTCTTCTGAACAACGTTTCCCGACTGGCGTTGATTGGAACTCTAGGCACTTGCTTTGGGGGTATTACATTATATTATCTTCAGCCAACATCAATAATTGCTATGTACAGCGCAATCCGTCCCGTAGAAGTCATGGGAGTCATACGGCATTTGCCCAGAAACAAAGCTCTGGGTCACGACAGAATTTGTCAAAATACCTTAAAGGCATTACCAAGTCGTGTGCTTCTCTATTAGACAATAATATTTAATGCAATGTTGAGGAGGCAGCATTTCCCTAGCAAGTGGAAACTAGCGAGGATCACTATGTTCCATAAGCCTGGCAAGCCTAAGGATATTGCTAGCTCATATCGTCCTATAAGCCTTCCACCTTCACTGTCGAAGTTTTGGGAAAGAATTTTTGCAACGTCGGTAAAAGAGATGAGCGCCTACCAAAAGGCTATTTCTGAGGACCAATGGCACCGTTGAGAAAGCTCACGCTGCTGCGAAAACCATGGCTAACCCTCCATCCCCTTTCTACTTGATAATACGGTCTTACTTGGAAGAACATAATTTTCAAGTGAAAGTGCGATAGAAGCTCTCAACTGTCCATCCCGTGAGAGCCGGAGTTCTACAAGGTAGTGTGCTGGCACCGTTGCTGTACTTCTTGTTCAATGCCGATCTCCCTGTCCCCAATAAGGATATAATGCCAACGAGTAAGTCATATTTGCAAGTCTTACGCAGATGACGTCGCAATTCTCTACAACGCCAAATGCGAATACGATGCAGCAGATGGCGTGCAGGAGTATGTCCACGAGCTGGAGAATTAGACCAACCTATGGAATATTAAACTAAATCCGCGGAAGTGCATAAATGTTCACACTTAGAAAAAAATGTTGCCCCAGATTTGGCTTAACAACATCGCCCTTGATTAGGCAAACGACGTCAAGTACCTAGGTGTGACGCTGGATAAGAGGCTTACATTTGCACGACATGTACATAATTTAATAACTAGATGTCGGCTCATACTAAGGCAGCTTTTCTGGATGCTCAATAGGAGGAGTCGGCTATCTTTACGCAGTTTACAACTGTGCGGTGGTTCCTATCTAGAGACATGCGATACAAATATGGGGCATCGCAGCCAAAACACACAGGCAGCAAATCCAAAAGCTGCAAAATAGAAGTCTTTGTGAGATTACAGAGTGCCCCTGGTACATGCGCAACACAACACTACACTGAGACTTGAGGCTTAACACTATAGAACAAGAAATCATTCACCACACAAGCCGCTACAACTTCAGACTACTAAATCATGCCAAGAGGCTTGCAAGGAGTTTGTCACATAGGCGTCCAATAGAAAGATTAAGAAGGACTATTATTGGAGTCGGCGCTACACCTAATAGACGGAGATGACTGTTAATAAATTTCGAGAACACTCTCACAATAATTTGTACAGTTTGGTGATTATAATAGAAGGGTGCGACATGATATGGTTATAGGATATACCGAATCCTGATTCCTGTCAAATAAAGTAATTATATATAAAAAAAAATAAAATAAAATACAATAAAATAAATTAAAATAAAATAAAATAAAATACAAAAAAATAAAATAAAATAAAATAAAATAAAATAAAATAAAATAAAATAAAATAAAATAAAATAAAATACAATAAAATAAATTAAAATACAAAAAAATAAAATAAAATAAAATAAAATAAAATAAAATAAAATAAAATAAAATAAAATAAAATAAAATAAAATACAAAAAAATAAAATAAATTAAAATAAAATAATATATAAAAGATAAAAAAAGTAA
>JAWNNP010003279.1:0-11622 GCA_035044805.1 Leucophenga maculata
TGCCACGGTCAACGTCATATGCTGAGACAATGTCCTAAATTTTTAGCTATGAACGTAGAATGCCAGAATTGAGGAAGTGAAGAAGGCTAAAGTTATGTTTCAATTGTCTATCTGCCTTACATGGCTACAAGGATTGTTCGAACCAATATAGTTGCGCAACCTGTAAGAAAAGACATCACACGTTGTTGCATAGAATGGGTTCGATGACTCCAAGCAGCAATTCTACTTCAGTAGCAGCCGCTGTAGCTGGGTCGCCGTCCAGAAACATTCAGACTTGTTTCTCCTCGAGTAGCCAAAACATTTTTCTAGGGACTGCTATAGTGGAGATTGAGCACAAGGGATAACATTTTTAATGTTAGATGTTTGTTGGACTCTGGGTCTGAGTGCACATTCATCTTCCGCCAAACTGCAGAAACGAATTGGGCTCCTACTCCATTCTGTGCACGCCCAGGTTGCGGGGCTAAATAACACAGTTTCGGCGAGTGTGAGAAAAATGTGCTTAATCAAGCTTCGGTCGCGAGTGGACCCAAGAATAGAAATAAGCGTCAACGGGTTAGTCCTACCCCAATTGACCGGAAATTTGCCAAATATCTCTGTTGACTAGTAATTTGCTGAGGAATCTTCCTCAAATGTGTTTGGCTGACAAACATTTTTATAAAAGTCAACAGCATTGATATGCTAATCGGAGCAGATATTTATCCTCAAATCCTTAAAGAAGGTTTGAAAAAAAATGTGTTAGGATCACTTATGGCACAAGAAACCATTTTCGGGATGGGTTATCACTGGTCCGCTAAGATGTGAAACATCCCCCGTTCAGTCCAGGAAGGTTTCGTTTTTTAATTGTGTCGACCTTGAGAGGCAAATCGAGAGGTTCTGGGAATGTGAGGAGGTTTTTAGTGATGGGCCCTTAACAGAGGAGGAATGAGGTGTGCGAAGATCTTTTTCAAAGAACGACGCATAGGAATGATGACGGACGATATGTAGTTGACCTGCCCTTTAAGGATTCTACCATGCTGGGGTGCAACTTGGGACAGTCCCGCCAGGTAGCATTAGCTCAGTTGCAGAGGAGTGAGAGGTCATTGGTTAGACGAGGTATAGCCGACCAATATAAGGCAGTGTTAGGATGAATATTTGAAGTTAGGGCACATGGGCCAGGTTTTGGAACCATCGGTTGACGAGTCAACCAAACATTATTATATTCCACATCACGCTGTCTTGAAACCTGATAGCATTTCAACAAAGGTTCGTGTAGTTTTCAACGCTTCATGTCCGACGTCCACCGGAATAAGCTTGAATGAGATCCTTCACACAGGTCCAGTGTTACAAGCGGACTTGACTTTGCTAATTTTGAAATGGACGGTTTTTTAGATATGTCTTTAATGCAGACATAGAAAAGATGTATCGGCAGATATTAGTGAATCCACTGCATACTTCTTTTCAGAGGATACTGTTTCGACCCGAAAGTGATCAAAAGGTAACCGATTTTGAGCTTAAAACAGTGACCTTTGGAATTAATTGTGCTCCTTATTTGGCTATTCGAACTTTGTTAAGGTTAGCTGAAGATTCGGAATCCAAATACCCTCGAGCGGCGAAGGTTTTGAGGGAATGTATGTATGTCGATGATGTTTTAGCTTCGACCGTTAGCTTCTCTTTGCTCGTTTTTTTCTTGTTTTCTTAGCTGCAATTTTTGGCGCTTTGTATTGAGGTCTTGCATTGTTCGGCACTTATGTTTTCGAGTTCTTACCGGCAGCATCGCGTACCGACTGATTAGTTATAATAATTAAACAGTGCATATACAAATACACGCGTGTTTTTTTTTCCAGACATCTTTGCAATCATTCATTTAAAAACTTTCTTCGGTTCAGTGCCCGTTGTTGTTAAATTGAGGATTTTTGTAATGCCTGGCAAACGAACTAACGATAATTTGATTCAATTAGTTTACTTTTATTATACCAAAGAAAAAACAACAAACGAGCTGGATGAAATGTTTCTAATTAAACTTAGAACATTTACAATGTTATTTACCGAGCAGAAAACGAAAATAGTTACACAGCTCTGAAGGCTGACCACTAAAGCTCTCTCGACGTGATTGTTCACAAATTTTAAAAACGATCGATAATAAACTGAAAATAAGCCTCAGGGAGATGGTTAAAACAGACTGCAAGAAGACCGTGTGCCATGAGACTGTGAGAAAAGTACTTAATCGCCACAAGTACTCATCTTATGTAGCAAGGAAGAAGCCATTGCTGTCTGATGTTAACATTGAAAAGCGCTTGACCCTCACAATTTCTAATGTTAAAAATTCTCCTGAGTACTAGAATGACGTAATTTTTTGTGACGACACCAAGATCATGATGTACTACAATGATGAACCCAGCAAAATTTGTCGAAAACCAAAAACTGCCCTCCAGGCCAAAAATATTGTGCCTACAGTTAAATTTGGCAAACTTTCAGTCATGGTATGGGGCTGTATTTCATCCAAAGGTATTGGAGACCTGCGTATATTTAACGACATAATGACAAAAGAATTTCATTTGGACATACTAAAAAATGAACTGTCAACAAGTGCAAACGATATTGGCTTCGTTTAATCAGAAAACAGCAACAAACTTAAATATAAGCTGTACCAGGACAATGATCCGAAGCACAAATCGCTGCTGTGTCGCACCTGGCTGCTTTATAATTGCAACAAAATGATTGGCACGCCCGACCAAAGTCCGGATCTCAATCCCATCGAAAATTTGTGGGCATTGCTTAAGCAAAAGGTAGCTAAACAGAGCCCTACATCCAAAAATGATTTAATTAATACTTAAATGAGGAGTGGAAAAAGATACCGCAATATTATAACATAATCGTCTATGTCGCAGTGCTTCAGGGCAGTAATGGATGCTAATGGCGGGCATACAAAATATTAGCCATTTTTTTAGATTAATTTTTGAGACTAATGTTTAGATTTTGCAAAGAATTTATAGACAGCTGGTATATCCTGTTTTTTGTCTTTTTATAAATTTTTAATGTTTTTGTTTCTATTTTTGTTACTTTTGTTAATTATTTTATTTAAGAATACACTAATAAAAAATATTGCGAAGGAATGAAAACAAGTGCTATGTTAAAGTTGAATTTATGTGACTTACGTGTCCTACGTTCGGCATTATGGAACAGCAGATTTGTTCATAACATTTACATGCAATCCACAAGGGATAGAAATTAAACAAGCCTTATTCCCTGGCCAATCACCTATTGATCTTCAGACAAAAGTTGAAATCTTAAATGGATTTAATTGTTAAACCTGGATTTAATTGTTAAACGTCTGTAGAGTGGCAGAAACGTGGATTGCCGCATGCACATATTTTGATTTGGTTGGTTGAAAAAATTAGGCCGAATGAAGTTGATGAAGTTATATCAGCTGAAATCCCTAATGAACAAGTAGATTTTGGCTTACATGGCGTAGTTATCAAAAACATTATACATGGTCCATGTGGAACACTTAATCAAAATGATGGATGGTAAATGTTCAAAGCGCTATCCAAGGACATTAATATCAGAAACGATTACTGGAAATGATGGTTATCCACTTTATCGTCGGCGATCACTAGCAGACAATGGAAGATCAACAATTGTCAAAGTAAATCAACAAGATATTGAAATAGATAATCGTTGGATTGTTCCATATTCACCGATCTTATCAAAAACTTTCAAAGCACACATCAATCTTGATATTCAGTAAAATCTATCAAGTACATATGTAACCAAAGGAAGTGATATGGCTAAGAACAGTTGATGGTGAATCTTAAAGAATCGACTGTTAGGCGGTACGAAGTTCGCCGGGTTAGCTAGTATATATATATATATATATATATATATATATATATATATATATATATATATATATATATATATATATATATATTGGGGACACCAAAAAGTATAAATTTTTTCCGGCCTTTTTTATAAAATTGACCCATATACACCCATATTTTCAATATTGGAACTATATGGACGATCTACAAAAAATTATGTTAATTTTCCTGTATAATGCTTATTTCGGGGTCACGGTATGCAACGTTCTAAACAAGGACACGGTCCTCAAAATAATCGTCGTATATAAAGCAAAGATTTTTTATATATACTTTTTCCTGTACAGTGTTTCTTTTGAGGACAAAACCGCAACGTTGCCACTATGTAGAAAGTTCATATGCCCAATGTTCATTTTTGGGACAGAGGAATGGTGAAATTTAAATGGAATTATATATATATATATATGCATAATGTATTATTTAGGGTCATTATTGATATGTAGCGTTTAATTCGAAGACAGTATGTTATTTCAAGGATTGTCCTCAACATATTTAACAATAGAACGAGTATTTCGGGGACATGTAAAATTTTTGTATTAAACAATACTTTTTATAAGAACATCTATAATAAAGTAAACATATATGCTGTACTAATTTTTATTGAATCGATAATTTCGTACGTTAAAACTATAAAATATTAGCAAATTCTGCTAATAAATATGTTTTATTTTTTATAATATTTACATTATCAAATTTTGGGGAACAATGGAAATAAAAACACTCGTTACGGCCAACGCACAATACGCTGCGAAGTGCGAATCGTAGCACAAGTTCAACGTGTGTATCTCTAGGAAGCAAAACACTTTGAATACGATGCTTTAACGCATTTGATAAAATTCAAAAATATTAAAAATTTAAAAAAAAAAATGGTAAAAACAGTAAATGCGATAGACGCATTAAGAAAATATTAATCAACAAAGAGCTTATTCAGGACAAATCACATAACATCACCGTGATGGAAAAGCACAGCCATGAAAAGCTGGCACCGAAAGAGACTAAAGAGAAGATAGTGCCGAGCACTTCATTAGGTGTACAAGCAATATTGCCTCCTGAAGTTTACGGAGAATTTATTTTGGATTTGATTAAGCAAGACAAAATGTTACCGGTGAGGTAACGAGGTAAACGAGCCTTGTAGGTCGACTCAGATTTTATATAGAACTATACGTTTCTCGGATATAAGTAGGTCTGTCCGAGGAGCTAGACAACGCAATGGAATACTTCCGTGCAACTGTTAGCGAAAAACGATTTTGTGATATAAACGCTAAACATTGCGGCTACTTCGGACTCAATAAATTCGCTGGCATCGAGGTTCAATATATTTCTCTTTAGGCGAATATACCAAAAAGCTGCGTGAATAAAAAGAGATCAGTGGTATTCTATTAGTATTCGGATATAACATGAACATCTAGGCGTCAAGAACATTTTTTCCAGTTGGATATCGCAAAATTTGACTATGGGCAACAAAAAAGAAGCGCGTGTAAGCTGGTGCCAAGAATTGCTGAAGACAAATAGCCGGAGTTACCGGAGTCTAAACACTTTTAGGATATCGTAACATTCTGGATATACATATGCATATGAGTCCTAAACAATGCAGTAATCGACAGTATGGATGTGCCAAATTGAGCTAAACCTAATAAAAGTTGTTCGCAAACGCAGCACATCAAAGCAAATTATCGCTGATACTTTGGAAAAACTGGCTATGCGACAACTGTTCCGCTGGAACAACGTACAACGGTAAATTCTAAATGGTATACAATAATTTGTCTGCAAGAAGTTTCAAGAGAATTGAAGAAATCCAATCATCGACGGCGGATTGTCCTTCATTACGAAAATCTATCAAATTGGCTCAAACAACAGGGATTTTAGACAATAAGTCAATCCGCCTTGAAACCTAATAACTTCTTTTCCCAACAATTAAAAACAAGTTGCGAGTATGCACTCAAATAGCTAATTTTTGAGGTACTACATTCGAAGTGGTTTGCACGCTTGAAAAAGTGTATCCAGCATCTTAGAGAATCTTTTGAAAAACCATAAAACCGTTTGGCATAATCTTTCATTGCCTATTAGGCTAAAAATATAAAACACAGCCCACGTAGTAGTCCTTAAACTGATATACATTTTTAAGGTTATAAATATATCCGAAATAAAATTTTAATTTAGAATGTTGTACGCATGTTAGAAAAAGCTAGCATTCAAACTGTGAGTAAAAAAAAACAATGCAAAGTAACTACATTCATATTTTTAGTTTTCGTTACGAACCTAACAAGCAGCAACAAGTTTTAATGACAAAATCTCTAGGAATACTTATATTTAGTACAATAATCATATTTTTTTTAAATCTATATATCTGTAGGCAAATATACATACATATATGTATTAATTAAAGTTACAAATATATACAGTTTTTTTAATCTTAGCTTAGTATAAATGTATCATTATGCATTGAAAATCAAATAGTTATTGCTTCCTAAAAGCAGCTTTTCTTTGGTTGTCGATCCAAGTTTTTAGTTGTTCTGGGGTACGACTAATGAGGTGCGTTGAATTATTAATTATAGCGTTGCACTGCTGCAAAGACGGTAGACGTGTCAAAGTAGAGACATCGCCAAAAAGACTCCTTATTTCTTTCCGTTCTTCCATAGTCCATCTTCTATGTATAGTTTTGCCATATGGAGATCCTAATAAAATAAAATTAAAAAAAAAAAGAAAAAATATTTGTGGCAGGGTTTGTATGGTTTGTTGAAATGTCAAAATATATTTATAAAAGTAATGATCAGTAAGAGGACACGAGTCGAACTAGCCATGTTCAGCCATCCGTCTGGAAGTCTGTCGTAGAGAATATTAGCTTAGTTTTGTTTGCAATATATTTTTTCATTATACAGTGCTACAGTCAAAAATTAGGTCCCTTGAAAAGTAATTTCCCTTTGTCATTTTTGCAGCACTGTGTAAAAGTAAAGCACCATTCATAAAAAATGTGTACCTTAGTTCACAAAAAGGGAACGCGCTAGTACGATGATTGACATAGTGCGCCTTAAATACATTGAAAACTTTGCGACTTGCTAGAAAATGTTGGAAATAGCTCTTAAGTTATACTTACTGCTGGGACGCTTGCGCTTAAGTTGCGTGGTATTTTCATCTTCCACATAGCTGTGTTTTGCCGCATCTTTATACTTTGATCCTGAATCATGAAAATGTTCATCTATAAAAACAATACAATCATAATTTGTTTAAAATGATATTGGTGTTTTTTTCATTAATATCAAAATAGTGTTATAACGTTCATTCATGTTTTCGATCACATATTTGTTGTTTTCACTCCATGTGACATATTTCATTAGGACTGAAGTAATTTAAATAAAATTTAGCGTTTCTAGATTATTTAAAAACAAACCCAAAATGATTTTAAAACTTAAAATGGAATGGGGTTGGAACGTTCATTCATTGAACTTTATCATTAGTCTCAAAAATTTTGTGTTTCAAACGACATCCAGTCAGACGGACCCGTTTCTATCGACATTTAAGAATTTCAGGCAAATCCATGTATGCAAATAAAGCAATATTTAAAATAAATTTACACACGATTACATTCTTTAGTTCAGAACTTGTGGAAATTCAAAAGCTTTCGTTATTAAAAAGGCATATCGATTGTTCGATGATTGACAGAGTGCGCTGAAAAATTCATCGAAAATTTGACGCCCTGAAATAAAAAGTTGAAAACATCGCTCTTAAATGATACTTACTGCTACGACACTTGCGATTTGGTGGTGAGGTGTTTTTATTCACTAAACATATGTCATTCGTCGCTCCTTCATGCTCTGATCCTGAATCCTCACTAAGCTCATCTATAAAAATATACAATCATAATTGCTTTAAAATAATGATGATGGTATTCTTTAAAAGTCAATGTCAATAGCGTATTAAAACAGCGGTCATACATATGATCAAAAAGTTTTTATAGATTGAAATAATATAGTTAGAAGCATAATTTAAAAGTAAAACTTACTTGACTGCAAAGCTACATTATTTTCTACATTATTTTCATTCCTAATCGCTGCCATTAGCATTTTTGAAACTTCTGTTATTTCAGCTACTGTAGCAGGAATTCGATAGATATTCTTATGTATATCTTTATGGTGTCCCATAAAATTAGCTAAGCGGTCTATTTGAATGTCTTTAACATTTAACATCGAAGTGTACGTGGCTAAATGCTTGCGGAGCATAGTACCTCTTAAAGCTTCAGGGCACCGCGCACCGCACTCTTCAGCAAATCTCTTCAAAGCGGGACATGCACGTACGTACTGCTTCCCTAGAGATTTGGCATGTGGCACACTGAAAATGTAGTAATTTCTTTTATTCACGCCAGCCTCTTTGCGGTGTTTAAGGATCATATCTATACAAAATCGATCAAATGGCGTGAGAAGAACAGGCACAGTTCTGTTTAGTTTTCCTCGTATAGTCAATCTAGTGTATTGTTGTGCAATTTCCTTTGTTCTTTCTGTGAATTTATTAAAAAGGTCTTTGTCAACATTTTCATTAATTGCATGAGCAGTTTTATAGTTTTCTAAAGTTAATCTTCCTATTTCTCCCGCTCTACGACGATTAAAAATTTGTAAGCTTATAAGAGTACTTTGTACCAACGAATTCCACGCGAGTAAATCAAAATTGGTTTTCTAAACTTTCAGAGAATCTTCCGACTTTCTCTTTACATAATCAAATAATTTTTTTATGTCCTCCTTTGCAGTTAGAATGATTTTTACAGAGCGCTTCTTTTGAGATTGATCCTCAACTGCTTTTTTATTAATATTTCCAGGTATTTCAGTTTCCCACAAAACTAAAAAATCCTTGACTAACTTTTTCATTTCATGATCTTGATCTTTTATACATTGTGTCCAGAAAATTTTTGCACATTTTTTAACTAACGAAGTTAGATTCGTAGCAACCGAAGGTGTTTTAAAATACATTAGTTCATCGTCCCATTGAGCAACAGACCGTATACATGTAATAACTAGATCGTGATACTTTGGGTGAATTGCCTCTTTTAATTCTTTAACTTCTTCATGAGACTGTCGTTTAATTTCTAACACAAGTCGACTAAGTAACCGCAAATTTGCTCGTATCATATCATGTTGCAATTCGGTGTGTTTCATACTTTCCGAATTTCCAAATAAAATAATTAGGTGGTCATATAATAAAGTTCTGCTTATGGTATCATCATTCAAAACTGGAATTACTTTCCTGCGTAAAACATCATTAGCTGATTTGTGCATATAACCTGTTTTAATGCGTCCATCCTTTAATATATTACGAGCACTTTTTTGATCATGACTATTAGGACAATTCTGAATGTGATTGCGAATAGTATATTTTGGAAAAAATCCATGGCATGATCTACAACTTACAAAATCTTGTGCTGTATTTTTTGAATTTATTCTCTTCTGACGAAGTACTATAAGAATTCCATCGTTGAAAGTTTCATCAGTGTTATATCGAAAGTCTCCTTTTTTTCGTATTGAATCAATCCTAATTTTGCGGTTTGCATTGCCTTTTGGGATAAGCAAAAATTTTTTTACCTCCGGTTCATTTTATGGATAAGCTCCCGATGACGAGCAAATTTGGTTTGCAGTTTATTGCAGAATATACAGAAATGTTTTTTACTAGTGGTTTGTGTCGTTGCTGTTGGAACAATTAGATTCCTCACATCATAAAGAGGAGTTTCAGTAGCAAAAGAGACATTTTGACTAATGGTAGATGATTCATTCAAAACACTTTCATACTGTGATATGTTTGAATCGGGAACGTAATTATTATGAGAATCTGGCCAAGTTGAGCCAAGTGAATTAAGGGTATCTGTAAAACCACTGTTCGCTTTAGAACTTTGTGTTTGTAATGTCTCGTTAACTAGTTCTGTAGAATCTAATTTTAAGCAATTAAAAAAAAAAATAATAATAGTTATTATCATACAATATTGTCGCATCAAAAACAGTTATAGGTAATTCAACAAAATTTAAGAAACATGTAACTAACTTGAGCTTCACTAAATTGTACACTCATCTAAATATGACATTTAGCTATTTAAATCATAAAGTGAACTATGGGATTTTAAAATAGTTTCTATACATTTCATAAATTTATATTGACTGTAAAAAACAAAACCGAACTATAAAATTGTTTGTGCTCGACTTAGAGATGTTCAGTAGCCCTTTGCACCATAGATTTGCAATATTTCGATCAGCATTCATGTTGGATATTATATTAAAATTAACATCTATCATACCTAATATATCGTTTTTTGAAAAACTAAGAACAAAATACAAAATGTTCACGGACAATTTCAAAAATTGAGCAGATTTCTATATGAGTTGCCTCTTCTAGTAGTCCCAAATTAACCAATATATATATTCCTTAAAGATTAACATATGCAAATTTGAGGATTGTAGTTTCTAGCAAAATTAGAAAGAAAATATATGTCATTCAAATCCCTCGGCACTGAAGTCATGCGACGCCAAGTTTTTAAAATGCTGCAGCAAAATTAGAAAGAATAAATGTATCATTAAAATTCCTTGGCATGGGAGTCATGCAACAGCAAGTTTTCAAAATTCGATACTTTTTAAAATTAAAAGCAGAGGGAGAATCTTTTTATTTTTTGGGGTTTTCTTGCGTTTTCGAAAATGATGCAAATAAAATTATTTTGTTCATTGCTCCACTTCAAAGCCTTTCAAATAAATAATAAATCATGTTAGTATATTTATATAGAGAAATACGAGAACTTACTTAATATTTTTTGATTTGAATCATCGAAACTCTTGTTGTTGTCCAGTTGTTGATCATCGTTGCTGCTGCTTTTGCAGACTACAATTGAGCTCCCATTGTAGTCATTTTTATCTGTAAAGGTGATGGCATCTGCTTGTGATTTGCTATTCATTTTTGAAGCCGCTGTTGAGAGAGAAAAATGAGATAAGCATTATACAATCTCTATTCTATTTTCTAAAATCTGTTAGATTATGGATTGGAAAAGCAAATTTCACTTTGTTTTTGGGTTCTGATAATTTTGGACTTTTATCAAAGCAACTAGTTGCAAATAGTCTTGTTAAAACATAACGAGCAAAGTTTGATGTTTCAATGCTGACTGTTTCAAAGCTTCAATAATTTTCAAAAGACTCAGACATAGAGTACAGTCAGTTTAATGCACTTTGTGCTAAACATTCTTCAAAATAAATAATTAAATCTTCAAAATAAAATAATAAAGGATAATTGCGGTCAAAAGCGTTAAGATATGTTATACTTTCAGTTTTAGATCAGTTATTAATCAATGTTGCTCCAGTTCATTATAAAATAAACACACACAAGCATATGGTCATTTTGATGATTGCAAATTTGACAATATTACTCCTTTGCAGTTAAAAAAAAAATACAAAAAATACCTTTTATTTTTTTTTTTTTTGATTTTAGTTTTTGATGGTACATATTTTAGTAACACAATGTTTTGCGCTAAAGTTTCATTCCGCGATTTGAAGTTTCCAGTTTTTAAGCAACTTTAGCATATAACATAGTGCTACCAAATTATTGTCGAAAGTTAAAATCAAGAATGGCGTAAAACGGTCACGTTTTCTATTTTAATTCATATTTTTACTTCTAAAGCACAAACAAAAATTACTCTAAAAACTCTTACACACTCACACACATCCACACGCACTTAGCACAAAAAATAACAACCAAATTCATGCACGCAATTGCAAGTACAGCGAGTGTATGTGTGCGTCTTACATAT